>VXBD01006589.1:0-25209 GCA_013399975.1 Indicator maculatus
AATGTCATTCTTGCAGTGAGGGACCCAAAACAGAACTCAGCACTCCAGGTGTGGTCTCCCCAGTGCTGAGTGCAGGGGGACAATCCCTGCCCTGCTCCTGCTGGCCACACCACTGCTGATGCAGGCTCGGGTTGGTCCCCCTTGCAGCCCAGCAGCACAGCCAGAGACAGCCCAGGTCAGCTGCAGTGGGTCAGCTCCTTGCTCCAGCCCTCCCTGGCCCCCAAAGCAGCTGAAACTGGGTGCCCCCCTGGGGTGTTTGGGGCTTGGGTGCAGGTGGCAGCATCTGAGAGGGCAAGGCCCCAGCTGCCAGAGCTGCTAGGCCTGGGGCACCACCTGCAGTCTCCATCAGCCTGCTCTGTGTACTGTGTACATGCAGCATCTGCTGCTGGCTTTCCCAAGCAGTCAGACCCTTTAAAGCCATCAATAAGGCTGAAAGGGAAAATGCCAGCTTAAAGGGTTTGGTTTAGGATGATCTCAGTTGATACTTTGTAATAAAATCAGCAGAAACGTACCAGTGCCATCTGGTAATGACACAGCCTCAGGGTCACCAGAAGCACACGAGTACCTCAGGGAGTAGGGACGTATTCATGTCACTGGTTAAGGCCCCGGTGACACCTCATTTGGGTCCTCTCCCCCTGCTGAGACCCAACCTGCACTGCTGGGGCCAGCTCTGGAGCCCCCAGCACAAGAAGGACATGTAACTGTTACAGCAGGTCCAGTGGAGGCCTCCAAGGTGATCCAAGGGCTGGAGAACCTCCCCTATGGGGACAGGGTGAGAGAGCTGGGGCTGCTCAGCCTGGAGAAGAGAAGGCTTCAGGGAGACCTCACAGCTGCCACAGTACCTGAAAGGGCTACAAGAGAGCTGGAAAGGGACTTTTGACAAAGGCCTGGAGTGACAGGATGAGGGGTGATGGCTTCAGACTGAAAGAAGCTGGATTGAGATGAGCCATGAGGAAGCAATTCTTGCCCATGAGGGTGGTGAGGCACTGGGACAGGTTGTCCAGAGGAGCTATGGAGGCTCCAAGCTTGGCAGTGGCCAGGTTGGATGAGGCCTTGAGCAAGCTGGGCTGGTGGGAGGTGTTCCTGCCCATGGCAGGGGGGTGAAACTGGATGATCTTGAAGGTCCTTGCAACCCAAAACAGTCTGTGATCCTGTGATACAGTGATTAATTAATTGACTAATTAACTGCTCTGAAGGTGAGCTCAGACCTGAGTGCAGAGGGGCCAAGGGGGGCTTGTCCATCAGCAGGCAGCTTGAGAGCCTTGGTACAAACATCTTTTGGGGTGGCTCAGCTTGTTTACCTCAGAACAGCCCCAGGCAGCCAGCTGTGCTGTCTATAAATACATCAGCAGAGTAAACAACAGGGAGGGAGCCCTTTTCATTTGCTAGAGGAACAGCAGAGCTGCACTGCTCATTAATGACTGCATCAGGGAATTAGAAGAATGCCTCTGGGCACTACAGAACCCAGCTTCCAAACAGCTCTTCCCTGGAAGTGGTGGGAGCACAGAACGCACCTGCCTGGAACATGGGGCTTGAGCAATGCATGAGGGGCTGGGAGGGCAGAGCCTTCTGTGGTAACAGGGAGCTCTGCCCTGGCACTCAGGAGGGCATTGCTGTTCTGTGTTTCCCTGCTGATTCAGAGGACAAACACCAGAACATTTTGTCCAGACTGATGGTTCATACTCCAGGAAGAGCTTCTCAGTCTGATCTGCAGAGCAGGCAGGGCTCAGACCTCCTCAGCTGTGCCCAAGGCAAGTTGTACTGCTGTGACTTCAGAGAAGCCCACGGCATGGGCATTTGTCCTGCTCTCCTGGAGCAGAGCTGGATCTGCTCAGTGCTGACACTGCCCAGCTCAGGCTCTGCTCAGTGAGCCACCTCCTGCAGTTCAGGGCAGGTTGGCACAGCCAGGGGCTGCTGCTAGCAGGGAGAAGCTGATGTGCAGAGTTCCTGCCATGGGCTGGACTGCAGACCGAAGGCACTACCACATCTTGTGTGCCAATTTGGGGGCAGGAAGTCAGAGGTGGCACCTGCAGGGAGACGCAGTTTCTTTCCCACCCCATCAGTCTCTCTCTCTTCTTCCCTCTCTCTTCCCTTTGGGAAGCAGAGGG
The DNA here is from genome assembly GCA_013399975.1 of Indicator maculatus. NCBI lineage: Eukaryota > Metazoa > Chordata > Aves > Piciformes > Indicatoridae > Indicator > Indicator maculatus. The sequence continues at coordinate 2,109 of VXBD01006589.1, forward strand.
GTTCCTCCAGCACTCATGTAGTGGCCAGCCCAGCCCTGAGTCTGGTCATCTCATACAGAAAACAAAGGAAAAGGTGAGATAAGATGTGAGGAGTCAGCAGCACTGAATTGAAATTGTCCAGCACAAAGGGAACAGGGCAGGAAAGGGTTCTCAAAGCCTGGCACAGGCTGCCCAGGGAGGTGGCTGAATGCCCACCCCTGGAGGTGTTTCCCAGAGGCAGAGATGTGGTGCTGAGGGCCATGGTTTAGCCCCAGCCTTGGCAGAGTTAGGGAATGGTTGGGCTGGATGAGCTTAAAGGGCTCTGCCAACTCAAACCATTCTGTGATTCCATGACCAACAAAACAGCATCAAAATCTTCTCTGGCACATTATGGAGGTTTCAAAAAAATAAGGAGAAACTGGGGAGTTTCCACCCAAGTGGAGCAGGGGCTGCCTGCTGTGCCTGCCGGTCATGGGCTGTCCCTCCAGCTCCCAGTGCTCTTGAAATGCTCTCTGTGCTGGATCCAGTCCTGGCTGGATTCAGTGACCTTAGAAGTCTTTTCCAGCTGGAACAATTCTGTCGTTCTGTGGTTCTATGGATCTATGGATTCTGTGATTCTATGGCTTTTAGGATTCTGTGATTCCATGGATTCTGTGATTCCATGGATTCTGTGACTCTCTGCTCTGGTGTGCAGGCAGGACTTCATATGTTAACTCAGGTTTATGACTTGAGAGCCTTCCCGTTACTGTTGCTGACTAGCAAAGGCTTTTCTCTCCACTGTATTTTCCTCCCTCTCACATCAGCCTGCCTTCTCCCCTTCCCTCTCCAATCACCCCCCCTCCTCAAGCTCAGTCTCCAGGTGAGACCCCAGCCCAGGCTCAGCTGATGCTGCAGAAAGAGGTGGGGCTGCCACAGCTCCCTCCTGCCTTTCCCACTGACCTGACTCCTTGCTGCTGCTGTGTCAGTGGCAGTCATCCCTGTGCATCCAGCAGCTGCCAGGAGCTTGCAGCCCTCTCAGGGATTGCTTTCTCTCCACGTGGCTGACCACTGCTGTTTCAAGGCTCCTGCTTTCTCATCTCCTCACAGAAACACTGTAAGTAGAACTTCTCCCGTGGCTCTTTAGTTATTCCTTGGTGAAACTCATCTGTCTGTATTGAATGGCAGGAGGTCAAAGTCTCTGGGAGGCTTGTTGTGGTCTCTGCTCCTGCTTGAGGTCTTCAGATGGACCTATAAAATTTAGTTTTCAGCTGGAGTAAAACATGCAAGTTGGAGAGTGGTTGGACTCCTGATCTTGAAAGTCTTTTCCAACTGAAATGCTGATGAAATGCTGTGAAATTCAAACAGCTCCAGGTTTGAATGGAGCTGGTGGCTTCCTGGCTGCTGCTCTCCTTTGTAGCTGAAGTGCTGTGAATGCTGGTGCCCGGTGAAGTGGGAGAGAGGAGAGGAGCATTTCCCTCCCTGCACGTCTGCTGGAGCCCGGAACTTTACTGCAGGCAGGCTGCTCCTGCTGGCCAGGGGCTAGCCTGGGGAGTATTTGTTCTGTTGCCTGGAGTCCTGAAGGTGAGCTCAAGGAATGCAAGAGTTCAGGGACCCCAGATGGTGCTAATGAACCCCAAATCATCCCAGAACTCTCAGCTCACAGGGCTTGTTTCCTCATCCATCTTGGGACAGCTGTGAACTCCATGATGTCAACTCTTTTCTTCTGCACAGGTCACTATGTGTTGGTTAGCTGTGGGGTGTCCTCTCTTGGAGCTGCAGAGAGGACATCAGTGTGGTAACACCCTGAAGGATAACCTTTCATACTGCCAGTCCCTAAAGTGGAAAGTGCCTCTAGTGGGAGGAGGGTTGGAACTGGATGATCTTGGAGGTCCCTTCCAACCCAACCCATTCTGTGATTCTGAAGATCCTCTGGGTGGGGGAGCACTGCTGCTGTTCTGGCCAGGGTCCTGGTGAACTCAGCACAGCTGCCAAAGCTGCATCACTGCTGACAGTGTTTTGCAGCTGTATTTTACTTGCCCAGCTGGCACAGGGGTTGGAACCTGGGGTTGAGCGTGGGAGTGCTTGATACAGGACACCAAAATGAGGGGCACTGCCTGGGAGTCCTGACTGCCATCTTTACCTTCACCCTGCTTCCTGTGCTCTCTTGTCCTTTCTTTGGCTGGCTTTCCACTTCATGTTTCATTTTCCATGGCACTTGATGTTGAGGTCCTCATCACACCTCCAGCGTTCCTGCTCTTTCATGGAATCACAGAATCATAGAATCATTTTGGTTGGAAAAGAGCTTTCAGATCATCAAGTCCAAGCATTCTCTAACTGCTCTTTCCATCTCCAGTTCTCCAGACAGTTTCTGTGCTCTGCATGTGTGCTAGAAATAACTGTGGCCAAAGCCTGGCTGTTCTAAGCCATAATCATCAAAGAATGGCTTGGGTTGGAAGGCACCTTAGAGGTCATCTGCTCCAGAGTGAAGAAAGGAAGGAAGATGCTGCCTTCTGCTCTTCCCACAGCTGCTGCCCGAGCTGCTGCCCCACTGGGTTTACTTGGGGTGACCTTCAAAGCTGCTGGCAGAACCACTCTCATCTGACACACTTCCTTGCAGGTATCCTCTTGCAGCATGGAGTTCATATGGAAACAGAGGTGGTGTCTCCAGCTGGGCTGTGTGCTGCTGCTGACTGGGGTCTGTGCCAACCTAGACTACCTAAAAGAAATCCCAGCCAGCCTGGGGCAGATTGACCATCAGTGCTGGGAGGTGTCATCACACGGGCTCGTGGAGATGAAGAAACTCAAGGTAGCAGACATGGTGGTGGATCTCTGGGACTTCATGATGTTCCTGAAGGAATCCCCCAAGCCCAAGCACAACGAACTCTTCAATGACTTAGCCCAGAACTTCTGGGACATGTACATAGACTGTGTGCTCTCAAGGTCCCATGGAATGGGCAGAAGACAGCTAATGGCTCCCAGATATTCTTCCCCATATTCACACAGAAGTCTGGAAGGTAACCACAGCAGCTGCTGTAGTCTGTTAGGTCCTCACACTGCTCTGAACCTCTGCTCCATCCTCCTCCTTCCTTGTTCAGACAGCTCAGTCTAGGAAATGCCAGGCTCCTGACTTGAGGTCAGAAGGGTTTGCCTCTTGCAGTGGGAGCTGCTTCCCTGCTGCAGGAGTCAAAAGCACTAGGGGTCCTGCACCTTTATTGAAGAAAGGGTAAAAGCTGCCAGGGGTGGCTGGGGGAGGTGTGGACATGGGTGCTGCACCCTCTGCTTCTCACTGTGTGTATCTAAGGGACACCAAGTTGGACTTCAGTCTCAACTCAGAAACTGAGCCTTTCTGATGCCCCAGGGGGATGGTTCAGGTTTCCAAAATGAACCTAGAGAGCCCTTCTGGCTCTCCACAACTCCCTGAGGGGAGGCTGGAGCCAGGTGGGGGTTGGGCTCTTCTCCCTAGGAATAAGTGATAGGAGAGAAAATGGCCTCAAGTTGCCCCAGGAGAGGTTTAGGTTGGATATGAGAAAAAACTTCTTGACTGAAAGGGTTCTCACAGCCTGGCACAGCCTGCCCAGAGAGGTGGCTGAATGCCCATCCCTGGAGGTGTTTCGCAGAGGCAGAGATGGGGTGCTGAGGGACATGGCTTAGCCCCAGCCTTGGTGGAGTTGGAGAATGGTTGGGCTGGATTCATGACATGATAGGGCTTTTCCAACCCAAACCATTCCATGATTATCATTTACCCCTAGTATTCCTAACCATGCTGCTTGGGAAATAACCACCTCTCTCTCCTCATCTTGCAGGCTCTGCTTTCACCAATCCCTTTTAGACCAAAAGGGGAGAAAAAAAGGATGACAGCTCAGCAAGGCAGCACCCAGATGCAGCAGCACAACAGTACAGCACCCACTGCAGAGGCTCAAGCAAAACCACTGGTGTGCTCCAGCCTTTCTTCTCTGCAGAGGAAGCCCTGATCACCTCCTCACTTGGTGTTTTAGCGCTGCTGGTGAGGCATGGATTAATTAAAGTATTTTTCTACCAGTAAGGTCTGAGCAGTGGTCCTGTTCTTGTCGAGCAATGCCATCTGCAAACCCACAGCTACCTGTATGGAGGGCAGGGCTGGACACTCCAGACTACTACAGCATGGTAAGCTGAGGGAGATTCAGCAGCCAGCTAATCCATTTCTCCTGAGCACAGAGCCCCAGAGCTGCTGGCAACACTGAGGGTGGCTGAGTGCTGTCAGCTGGTGCTGTCCCTGCTGTGTTCCAGGCTTTTACAAGTATTAACCTGGGCTTAATTGCTGTAGGAAACAGCCCTGAGACAGGAGCAGGGCAGAAACCTTCACACCCCACAGAGGGCTGGAAATCCACCACAGAGTGCCTGCCTCATACAGAACACAGACTGGTTTGAGTGCCTCCAGCTTGGTGTCAGCTGCAAACTGGCTGAGGGAGCCTCAGTGCCCTCACCGAGACCATGACGAAGACATTAAAGAGAACTGGCACAGCACTGAGCCCTGGGAACACCACTGGTGACCAGCCACCAGCTGGGGTTAACTCCACTCCCCACCACTCTTTGGGACCAGCCATCAGCCAGTTCCTCAGCCAGTGAAGTGTCCACACACCCAAACCAGGAGCCAAGGAAGAGATGCTGAAAATGTCATGTGTGGAAGGTGTCAACCAGAGATAGAGACCTAACCTGGGCCTGCTCAGGGTGGGTCAGGGTAAGGTGACACTACCACACAAAATGATCAGACTCAGGGTACCCAGTGCCATCCTCTGTGGGCACTTTATTGATGTCATCCCCATCTTCACACGAGCTCAGAGTGTGTCATGAACCTCATCAAAGCAGAGCAGACACCTCTCATCCTGTATCCACCCATGCTTAGTTCACCACCACAGAAGGAGCACTCTCTGGACACTACTCTACAGCTGCTGCCCCTCTCCTGCCCCAGTCCAACCTTTTGACTCTTTTGATCTTTTTTAAGGCTCCTTCAGCAGCAGAGGGCTTCCCAAGAGCAAGGTCTGCAGCAGGCAGTGCCCCTCTAGTCAACCCTGGTGTGCTTCCTGCAGCTACCAAGCGACCAGCTCCAGGCTGAAAAACAGAACAGATGCACTGCTTGAGACTGGTGCTGGCACTGAGAGCCAGCTGAGAGCTCCACCAGGAGGGTGAGATGCAGGCTGCTGGAGATGCAGGCTGCTGGAGATGCAGGCTGCTGGAGATGCAGGCTGAGCTTCCCAGCTCCACTCCCAACTCTATACTCCAGCCATGCAAAGGGAAGGACAGGGAGGGTTCTTCAGCAGTGCTCTGCTCTCCTGCCCCCATGTCTGATCTCACCACCAGAGGAAGGGGAAATCAGGCCTTCATGGCAAGGTGGTTTAGGTTTGTGTGCTCAGCCCCAGGCCTTGTCCTCAGAATTCCACTCCACATTAAGGTTTCAAAGAAAAAGGGAGGGACCAGAGCCTGCTCCTCTCAGAATGCACCTGTCTGTCCCTGCTGCTCCAGGACAGCCCCAGTGGCAGGGACACTGTATGGTCCCATTACTGCTATGAGCATGGAATAGCTTCTGCTCCTTGAGTAAAGCCCCTCTGGCTGCTAACTGTGACCCACCAACCCACCACTGCAGCTCCTCCAGGGCTTGCAGCTCACCTGACTGCCTGACCTTGGCTGGTTTGCAACAACCATCAGAGTTGAATTTCATCTTTAGCAGGGAGGAGGGAAGAAACTGGCCCCATGGACACAACTGCCATCCTATGTGTCCTTTGTCACTGCTCCAGGCAGTGTGCCCAAGAGATGTGGCCTCCTGCTGCAGAGGTGTTTGCCTTCTAAACACTCTTGGGCAAAAAAGGACTCAGCTCTTCCTTGCTTTTGTCTACAGGTGTGGGAAGATGGGGAGGGCTCTGAAGAACAGGGCTGGTGAGGAACCAGGGTTGTTTAGTGTGGAGAAGAGGAGGCTGAGGGGAGGCAGAGATGTGGAGCTGAGGGCCATGGCTTAGCCCCAGCCTTGGCAGAGTTAAGAGAATGGTTGGGCTGGGTGATCTCAGAGGACTTTGCCAACCCAACCCATTCTGTGATTCTCTGTCAGAAGGGGAAGTGATGCTCTGTGGGAGACACAGATTGGTTGTTACCTGCTATAGGCAGAGAGAGCAGCAGCATGCAGCCAGACAGAGTAAACCCCAAACCTACCTACAGATGATGAAACCCATCCCCAGCCATCACTGGGGGTTACTTACTGTGGTCCCCAGGCCCTTCCTAGCAGAATGAGCTGCTTCTGTCTGAGGCTTAGATTTCAGTCTGGGAGCCTCTATTGACTTTTCCTGAAGCCTTTTTATTTTCTGAAGAGGGTCAGACAAAAAGTAAGAAACTATTTTAATCCAACTGAATTCTATCAGTTACCTTGTTAGAGAATATCTGTAATGAGTAGACAGCTCTGCTGGGCTGTAACTGGACTCTGCCTCTGAAGGGAGGCTGGAGCCAGGTGGGGGTTGGTCTCTTCTCCATAGGATCATGTGACAGAAGAAGAGGGAATGGCCTGAAATTGTGCCAGGGGAGGGTTAGTTTGGAGATGAGGAAACATTTATTTGCTGCAAGAGTGGTTCAAGATTGGAACAGGCTACTCAGGGAGGCGGTGGAGTCACCATGCCTGGAAGTGTTCAAGAATTGTATGGCCATGGCACCTGGGGATATGGTTTAGTGGCTTGACCAGCTTGCTCAAGGCCCCAGCCAACCTGGCCTTTCAACACTGCCAGGCTTGGAGCTTCCACAGCATCTCTGGGCAACCTCTCCCAGTGCCTCACCACCCTCATGGCTAAGAGTTGCTTCCTTATGGCTCATCTCAGTCCTTCCAGTTTGAAGCCATCACCCCTTGTCCTCTCACTCCAGGCCTTTGTCACAAATGCCTCCCCAGCTCTGCTGTTGCCCCCTTCAAATGCTGGAAGGCTGCTCTAAGATCTCCCTAAAGCCTTCTCCACGCTGAACAGCCACAACTCTCTCTGCCTGTCTCCACGGACAGAGGTGCTCCAGCCCTTGGATCACCTTGGTGGCCTCCTCTGGATAGCCACATCATTCTTCTGTGAACACAGAATTCACTCTGCCTGCTCCTGAATATCCCCTGATTCACTAAGAGTTGTGTCTGGAGCTTTGCAGTTGCCAAAAGTGCAGTGGGAAAGTCCCTTCTGCTCCATCTCTGGCCTCTTACCTTCAGTGCCTCGTAGTTTGATGTCCGAGCCAAGAAGCTCTCCCAGGACTTGGTGACCATCTCTCTCTGCTTGTGAGCAGCCTTGATCTGTAAGGGAAGGAGATTTACAAGTTGTGCTGCTGTCCTTCTCTTGTGAGCTTCCCTGAGCTCTGTGCTCCTGCTGTTTGAATGGTATGGTCAGAGCAGAGGTAGAGAATGGTTGGACTCCATGATCTTGAAGGTCTTCTCTAACCAAAATGATTCTACAGTTCCATGATACTAACTCCACAGCCCATAGGAATCACTTCTCCCCACAGCACTGCTGATTCAACCCTGCTGCTGGCTGCTCCACTGCTCCATGCTGCTCTCTGAGAGCTGGCAAAGGGACACCAGCTGGGACTGCTGAGGTTAAACTTGTTTTACTGAGCTTTCTATTTCACTGCTGGGACATCAAAATACCCTCAAGCAGTGCACAGCCAGGGCATTCTCACCATTACAGCCCTCTGGCCATGGCACCTGGGGCCATGGTTTAGTGGCCACAGTGGTGTTGGGTTGATGGCTGGACTGGATGACCTCAGAGGGCTTTTCCAACCCAAACAATTCTATGGTTCTGTGATAAATTAACCAAAACAAAAAAGCCTCCATGAGCTCTGGCACCCCCTTCTCTTACTCTTGCATATGTTCTTTCCTCTTCTTGGATCTCTTGATGGTGTTGGTTCTCAAGCACTTCAGTCTGCAGAGCAGCAACCATTCTCCCAAGGTCTTCTGATCCCTCTGAGATAACTTTCAAGGCTTCCTCATCTGACCTAACAAGTTTGAATTCTTCTTTCAGTTCTTCACACAGTTCACTCCAAACTTCTGCAACCTGTGTGTGAAACACAAACCACAGCTTTTGGTATTTGCCTCATTTTTTTCAGCTCCAGAAATTCAAGTCACGATGGAGCGAACATCTTGCTCCTCATTGTACTTTGGTTTTTCAGGGTAAACTTCAGTCTTCATGCCAAATTCTTTCATGATAACCCTTCCTAAGACTCCTCAGGACCAAGATTGGCTCCACAGATGAGCAACAGGGTGCTGGTAACTGCAGAACCCAATGACTCCAAAGCTGCAGATACTCAGGACAGCACATTAGAAGAGGGCAGTGTTGTGCTGCTTAAACTCCAAAAGTGCCCTTCAGAGAGCAAAGTACAGCATGGGACACAGACACCAGGAACATTAACTAAGGGTTGAGTCTGGGTGGTTCCTGAACCTGCAAGGCTTGTTATCCTGCTCGCTTTCTGCAGGCACGTGGAATTATGGAATGGTTCGCATTGGAAAAGTGCTTCAAGCACATCCAGCCCAATCATTCCCTAACTCTGCCATGGGCTAAGCCATGGCCCTCAGCACCACATCTCTGCCTCTTGGAAACATCTCCAGGGATGGGCATTCAGCCACCTCCCTGGGCAGCCTGTGCCAGGCTGTGAGAACCCTTTCAGTCAAAAAATTTCTTTTCAACTCCAACCTAAACCTCCCCTGGTGCAGCCTGAGGCCATTTCCTCTCCTCCTGTCACTTGTTCCTAGGGAGAAGAGCCCAAACCCCACCAACCTCCTTTCAGGGAGCTGTAGAGAGCAATGAGGTCTCCCCTCAGTCTTCTCTTCTCCAGACCGGACAACCACAGGTCCCTCAGCTGCTCTCCCTAGCAGAGTGGTTGGAACCAGATGATCTTAAAGGTCCCTTCTATCCCAAATCATTGTAGGATTCTAATTATTGGTTCATTTTCCCTGTGAAACTAGAGGTGCCCTGTGCTCTTGAAGGGTTGGCTGGTTGTTGTCTCCTGAGCCCCAGCTCCCTGGCTCTGCAGAGCAGATGCAGCAGGCAGATTTCCTTCCCCAGCACTCACTTTGAAGTCCAGGTAGTGCTGTATGATGGCAAGGGTGACAGAATCCCTAGCAGATAGGACAGGCAAGTCTTCAAAACCTGAAAGAACATGGATTAGGGCAGCACTGACAGCACCATAAAGAGATCTTAATACAACATCCTGAAAGACAGGCACCACCTTCTCTGGCACACAACCATGTGCAACACCTTCACCACACTCTGCCCAGGCAGACACTCTTCTCATAGAACCACAGAATTGGTTGGGCTGGAACTGGTCCCTTCCAACCCACCCGTTCTAAGATTCTATGATGCATCTCCAAGGTTTCTTTGGCCTTTCCTAGTGAGTGTGGTGACAGCTAGGGGCTAAGGTGACTTTCATGACAGAGATGGCCCTGAGGCAACCACTCTCTTGTCCTACCTAGCTTGCAGAACAAGCAGTAGAGCTTGGCCCGAGTGTTTTCTGATGCTTCCACGATGGCAAAGCTGGGACAGTTGGCAGGCAGAGGAATGACTTCTTGCTGTTTTTGGAAGCTGCCAGCCATGGGCTGCTTCATGTCTAATCATTTCAAAAGACAGAAAGAAGAGCAGAAGAGTTAAGAGGTTTGTGTGCCCCCAGAGCTGTTAACTCAGGGGAAATGCTGCCTGGGTAAAGCAGAGTGAGGGTCTTCAGCAGGCTGCTATGGATTCATTCTGCTCTGGGATGCCTCCTCCAGATCCACATTAATTTCTGGACACCATGCACATAATTTTGATAGCTTGGCTAGGACTCTGAAAGCAGGAGATGTTAATTAGCAGGACTCAGGATTTGAGAAAAGAGCACCCTCCTCACATGTCCTTACAACCCAGCACAGAACAGGGTGCAAGAACTGGAGTAGCTGACCTGTGCAGCATTGGAAAAGCTCCTCAACATCCTGATCATGCTGCTGGACATCACCTGGCCCACTCCCAGCTAGTGCAGAAAATGCCATGGAGTGGTCAGACTCTAAACAAAACTGCTAGAAGGTGTCTGGGGTTTGAACTCCATCCTCAGCCTCTAGACACTGTCGTTTATTGTCAGCAGGATTCAGAGGGAAAAAAGCAAACCCTGCCTCTGCTGTCCTTTATCCAGGAGCTGCTCCCAGCCTCACAGGCATTATGAAACTTACCAACAATCCTTCCCCACTGATCCCTCCTGACCCCCAGCTCTAGCTCCTCCTGCCTCCAGAGCTCTAGGAGAAGGCTGGCTGCTGTTTGCTCTTTCTCCCCTCGCCAGGTGCTGATGTGTGAAGTGGTTTTGGGGTTGTCACAAAACTCAACCAAGATGCCAAGGATGACATTGCAGAGGGTCTTCTGCTTTAACTGGTGAGGGGGAAAAGAAAACCAACAGAGCAGAGAAATTGGGTAGTGTGCAATCAAGTTACTGCAGGCTTTTCAGTGTCACAGAAGGGGATGGAAGGAACCTCTGGAGATCATCCAAGATCGCCCAGAGAAGGTCACATAGGAACACATCCAGATGGGTCTGGAATGGCTCCAGAGATGGAGACTCCACCACCTCTCTGGGCAGCCTGCTCCAGGGCTCCAGCACCCTTACATTACAGAAGTTCCTCCTCATGTTCAGATGAGATTCTGATGGTCCAGTTTGTGCCCCTTGCCTGTTGTGTCCTGTCCCTGGGCACCACTGAGCAAAGCCTGGTCCCAGTCTCCTGCAACCCACCCTTGAAATATTGATCAGCATTGATGAGATCCCCCCTCAGGCTGCTCTTCTCCAGGCTAAACATCCCCAATGTCACCCAGAACAAGAACACACTCTGAGTGCTGCTTTTCACAAGAACGTGGTTTAGACAAATTTCCAACTCCCTCTGTCAATTATTTCCTTTAAAACAGAGCCCCATGGAGAAGCCCTGCCCCATGGAGAATCTGCTCTGTTCCTGGGCAGGTACCCTGGTGTGTGGCTCCCTTCCTATGCCAGGGAGTGACACACACCAGCTCTTTTTGTTGGTACTGGAGCAGACTGAGGAGATGCTGCCCAGACACGCTGCCATTTCTGATGTTTTTATCCCTCTGTCACCCAGAACAAGAGCAATCAGAGTACTCACTGCCAGCAAGTCCAGGAGCAGTCCAATGCCTTGTCTCTGCAGGAAAGAATCCTCTGCAATGGAGCAGCCAAGCACACAAGACCTTCAACAGAAACCATTGCACTGTGTAGACACAGTCTGATACTTCAGAGCACTCCACAAGCACCTCCTGTACTCCATTCATTGCAGAAATGTATTTGGTGTGCTGCATACCTCTAGGCAGCAGAAAAGCCCTGCTTCAGTGCCTTTTATTTACACTGTGGAACTTAAAGGCTCCCTAATTACTGCTCTTTGTTGCAGGTGGCACACCTTGCATGCAGCAACCCACAGAATTTGGCAGGTTCACAATGAACTGGATTAGAATCTGGAGTTGAGCTAGAGCTAAGTGAAAAAGGCTCAAAGGTAGCTCAATCACATCTCTGATCTAGCTTGATGCAGGGCTCTGTGACAATTTGTGCCAGTAGAATCCAGGTCAGATGAGGAAGGCTGCTTTTATGGCAGCAGGGTCTGCTTCTCTGAGCTTCAAATCATAGACTCACAGAATGGTTGGGGTTTGGTAGGGACCTCTAAGATCATCTAGTCCCAGGGAACACCTCCTGCTAGCCCAGCTTGCTCAAGGCCCCATCCAACCTGCCTTGGAACACCTCCAGCCTTGGAGCCTTTCACAGCTTTTCTGGGCAATCACAAACACTTCTGAAATCACTCTAAAGCACTTCACTGACCACAAGCAGTCGAGGGCAGTGAAGAGGAGGCGGTTGTGGCCCAATCCACTGTGTATCTTCTTTGGATCCATCTGAAGGAATGAGATGAGGAGATCCACTCCTTCAGGGCTGAAGAGTTCCTGTGGAAACATTCATTAAAGAAGCATGACTCTTCAGTAATATTTACTGAGAGCTACAGTTAAGAGTGCAAAGCAAACCATCAAATATTTGTATTGTAGTAAAAGTGGCCCACTTGTTACAGCAGGGGATACTATTTGTGATCACAGAGAAATTTGAGATAATGAATCAGCATCCTCTCAGTGAAAAGTACACCGTGTTTGGAGGCTTCATGCACAGTGGGAGGTCACAAGACAAATACCTTTCTGTGGAGATCACTTTCACAGAGAGCAGACAGAAGAAACAACAGATCAGCTTGGATTTCCAGCAGGATGGCATCTTCCTGCTCCTTAGATTTGTCTGCAGCATACTTCAGGACGTCTGGAAATGAACAGATTTTACAGATGTCAATGTCCTCAAAGGCCTCAAGTTGCACCAGGGGAGGTTTAGGTTGGGCATGAGAAGAAACTTCTTGACTGAAAGGGTTCCCACAGCCTGACACAGGCTGCCCAGGGAGGTGGCTGAATGCCCATCCCTGGAGGTGTTTCCAAGAGGCAGAGATGTGGTGCTGAGGGCCATGGTGTAGCTCCAGCATTGGTGGAGTCAGTGGTTGGGCTGGATGAGCTTTGCCAACCAGAATGACTCCCTGATTCTATGCCATGCAGTACAATGAGGGGAGAAGGGGCAGATTTCACTCCAAAATCCAACACCAAGGCTTCCACAGCTGCCTGCTTTGCTTCATTCATTCAGTTCTCTGTGCTGAACAAAATCCAACCCCAAATCAAAGGCATCTTCAGTTCACTGAGGGTTTTCAGTGTCTCAGCAGTAAAAAGAGTTCCCACTCAAAGCACAGCACACAGAGCTGCACTCACTGAAGCAGAGCAGTGCCAGCTGTGCCTTACCCAGCAGCTGGCTGATTGCTCCCTGGTCACACAGGCTGAGGCTGACAGCCCCGTGGTAGAGGGACACCACAGAGCGCAGCACCCGCAGGCTGAAGCGCATCTGGGCCAGCTTGCTGCCACGGCCTCCTCTTGCATGGAAACTGTTCCCTTGGCCAGAGAAAGCATCTGTGGAGCAATCACAAGGAGGGCTTCTGATGTTTTGACAGGGGGCTTGGATCCAGATGATCTGTGAGGTCCCTTCCAACCCAAAGCATTCTAGGTGCTCTGAATTAACGAAGCCATGAGCATCTACTGACCTTGGCCCATACACCACTCCAGAAAGAGCAGGAGCAGAGTGTTTGCCTGGCAGGACAGGTATTTCTCTACTAACAAGGGAGCCACAGAAGCTAAAACAGCCATTGCATGAAGCTGCAGTTCTTCATACTGAGCAGCAGACCAGTCATGAAACCCAGGCTTCTGGTTTGGTTTGACATAACAAAGCAAGGCTGGCATCACATCATTGTCACTGAGAAGCTGCAGGGAAAGAGCAAGAGAGGCAGCCTGTAGGTTTCACCAGGCAAGCTAAAGCAGTGACTCACCTTCAGCTGTCCTGCACCAGAAAGTTGATTTGTTATGAGGAAGGATGTTGTGAGCTTTGCAAGTGCAGACAAACTCCAGTTGCATTCTGCAGCATCCACACAAAGTGTTGAGATTTTGACGTTCTCCAGGTGTATTTCAGCAGTACATTGCTGATTTTCCTGCCATGGTCCTTGCTTCTAACTTGTAAAACACAGACTGTAGCTGCTTCCAAGCAGCAGGACATGGCCTCAAGCTCTGCAGGAACTCTAGATTTGAGGAACAGCTGATTTGGTGAGACACTGGAACAGGTTGCCCATGGAGGTTGTGGATGCCCCTCCCTAGAGGTGTTCAAGGCCAGGGTAGATGAGGCTTTGAGCAAGCTGAGCTGGTGGGAGGTGTCCCTGCCCATGGTAGGGGGTTGGAACTGGATGACCTTTGAGGTCCCTTCCAATCCATACCATCCTGTGGTTCTATAAATCTCTGATTTCAGTCCCCTGTACTGTGCCAGATGTCCAGCAGATTATCACAACACTCCTGTGGTCCTTAGGACCTTACTCTATCTCCTGTTCTGTTCCAACTCACCTGTGCAGCACAGGGGTTTTTAGATAAGACTCCTATGACATTGAACAGTAACTTCTTCATCTCAAAGTCCTCAGGAGAGTTGGTCAATTTAAGACCTTTCAGCAAGGGATTGGGAATTTTAACTAGGAAGGAAATGACAGATAAGCCACCAACCATTCTGAATTAAAGCAAAGTGGTGTAATTACGGGGTAGGAATTCTCTTACCTTCAAAGCAGGAATTCTCTTACCTTCAGTAAATGTTGCAAGCACTACTAACAGCTTTGCAAATCCACTTTCCTAACAGACATTGAAAGAAACATACATTAATTAAACTGAATTCCAGTGAGATTAAGGCACAGGATTTAATTTTAGGTTTGCTTTTTCCCCCTCCAGAACAGAGTTTGATGTACCCATGGCAGGTAGAGAATTTTATCAAAGAAGAGATCAAGCTTTTAGACATTGAACAGTGAAACAAACCTTTGTCTCATGCAGTCTGAACTTGCCCGGGGAAGCTGCACAGGAACTCACTACTGGAATCCACAAGCTGGAATGGTTTGGGTAGGAAGTGACCTCCAAAGGTCATCCAGTCCAACCCCTCTGCACTTAGCTCCTCCACTAGAGCAGCTTGCTCAAAGCCTTCTCCAGCCTCACCTTGAATATCTCCAGGCATGGGGCCTCAGCTACCTCCCTGGGCAACCTGTTGCAGTGTTCCAGCACCCTCATGGTGCAGAACTTGTTCCTCACATCCAATCTAAATCTGCTCTGCTCTCCTTTCAAACCATTGCCCCTCGTCCTGTCACTGCAGGCCTTTGGAAAATGACACCAACTCCCACCTGGCTCCAGCCTCCTCTTAGGGAGCTAGAGAGAACAATGAGGTCTCCCCTCAGCCTTCTCTTTTCCACACTAAACACCCCCAGGTCCCTCAGCTGCTCCTCACCAGCCCTGTTCTCCAGACCCCTCCCCAGCTTCCTTGCCCTTCTCTGGACCTGCTCCACCACCTCAATGTCTTTCTTGGAGTGAGGGCCCCAAAACTGAACCTGAGGGTGTGGCCTCCCCAGTGCTGAGTGCAGGGGGACAATCCCTGCCCTGAGAGTGATGAACAGAGTAGAGCATGTATCAGCCCTCAGGGTTCTTGGTGTGTGGTATGGAGGCACAAGCACTCACCAGCATGGGTGCTGCAGGGTTTGCAGCCAGCAAGGAGGCCAGCACCAAGAGGTCGTTCCGCAGCTGGCGGTCAGACCGTCGGAATCCATGCAAGAGGAGCTCTACAAACACTTCCTTCAGGGTACTGAGAAGAGAGTGCAATGCATTTCACCTCTCCATGTTCTAGTTACAGACACCTTTAGGTATGCAAATCCTCATTTAGCTTCATGCTTTTCAAATCCTTGGGGCTTAAATGGGGAGAAAAAACTTCATGATGAAATGGAGATGCACAAATCTGGTGCTGAGTGCAGAGGGACAATCCCTGCCCTACTCCTGCTGCCCACACATTGCTGGTCCAGGCCAGGCTGGACAAGGCTCCTTCTTGGCCACCTGGGCACACCCTTGCTCATCTTCAGCTGCTGTCACCCAGGACCCCCAGGTCTTTCCCTGCTGGGCAGTTTCCAGCCACAGCCCACAGTGCTATCTAACTGACTGAAACAGAAACAGATGCTGGAGGGGTCCGAATGATGCTTGGCTCTGGCCTGATCCAGCAGTGCCTCTGTTCTGCACAGTCAGAGATGTTCACACTGACAACTGAATGAGAAGCCTGCCTCCCCTGCCCTGTCTGAATTCCAGACAGAACACTGCATCACACCAATGCTGGGGCTGTCTCCAGAGGACGATATCCATGCAGGAAATGCTTCTCTGTACTTACTGGATGCATTCCAAGCTGCTGAGCTGATGAACAACTTCTTCTTTGGAGGTGTTCTCTAAGAGGCTCCAGAGGATGTCTGAGGAGCGGAACAGCAGCTGTCCTGAGGGGTCAGCATCACCCAGATACAAACACAGCCTGCTGGCTGCTTGGGCCTTCAGCATCAGGCTGCAATTTACTCCTGAAATGAGGAAAACCTGAGTAATTCATGCCCTGCAGGGCACTAATTGGTTTAGGCCTGTTCAGAGAACAAACAACAGAAGATAATGAGGCTGTTGAAAGAAGAGTTTGTACTAACCAGAGCTGGAGAGGTGCTGGAGAGCTTTAAGTACCCACAGCTTCTCCAGAAGCTGGTTTTCTACCAGTGCTAGTGATAAAACCAGAGTTTCTGCTAATCCTCCAAGCTCAGCCATCTTAATTTTGTAGTTTGCACTTGTTGGCTGGTAACCTGAACAGAAACAGCTTCAGTGAGAACACAGCAAACATTCACAACTCACAGATTCGTCTTGGAGAGCTCACTGCTTCCTTAGTCCTGAATCCAACTGAAACCAAATTTCAACTAAAAGCCACTGGAAAAAACCAACAAAAAACCCGCTTTTCTGAGAGCTCAGCATTGAGAGTGCCTACAGCACAGCCAACAGACTTGAGGAGAGGGGAGGGAAGAAGGCTGAGGGGAGACCTCACTGCTCTCTGTAACTCTTGAACACCTCCAGGGATGGGTACTCCACCACCTCCCTTGGCAGCCTGTTCCAATCCCTGACCACTCTTGCAGCAAGGAAATCTTTCCCGATCTCCAACCTGAACCTTCCCTGGCAGCATTTCAGGCCACAATGTGAACTCAGACAAATTCAGATGGGATAAGCTCTGCCCCTCACAAGCACCAGCAGTGGAAGCAGAGGTGCTGCTCTCCAGGCTGCCTGTACAAAAGTGAAAATCACATTTCCCTTCTTAGAGTTCTGATCCCAGCTGCTGGGTTTCCCTCCATAGCCCGCATTTCAGAGAACTTGTGACAACTTCCCAGTTTTGGATGCTCTTTAATCCTGATGCCATAAGTGTAACTTCTTGTACACTGAGGAACTCATCCCAGATTCTCAGGATGCGCTGCTATAAAAACTTCTCCAGTTCACATTCACTGTTCCATATTTACTACATGAAATACAGGAAGAATGTCAAATACAGGAGGGAGCTCTGCCCAATGAGGGTAGGGAGACACTGGAACAGGCTGCCCAGGAATGTGGTTGAGGCCTCATCCCAGAAGACATTCAAGGTCAGACTTGATGTGTCCCTGGGCAGCCTGATCTAGTTGGAGGTGTCCCTGCTGACTGCAGCATGGGTGAACAAGGTGACCTTGGAGGGTCCCTTCCAACCCAATGCAATCTGTGACTCTCTTATTCTACAATCCTCTGAACAATTACGAAGAACAACAACAAAAAAAAAAGCTAAAAAGCCATCCTAAAGGATCTGGGATCACAAACCACTTGATTCCCTGTGATAGTGGAACAGAGTTGTACCTGATTGTAGCTTCCTCGGTGGCTCCACGTCATAAAAGCGAACAACACACTTACAGATTTCTATTCTCACTTGAGAGCTTGGCACCCTCATCAAATAACCTGCCAGAGACAGAAAAGAAAATGGCATTGACAAAGCTCCAGCCCCCTGCCATAGGCAGGGATACCTCCCACCAGCCCAGATTGCTCAAGACCTCATCCACCCTGGCCTTGAACACCTCCAAGGAGGGGGCATCCATAAGCTCCCCAAGCAACCTGTTCCAGTGTCTCCCCACCCTAACCATCAACAATTTCTTCCTCATCTCCAGTCTCAATCTGCCCTCCTCAAGCTTCTCCCAGCTGGCTGTGAAAGAGCAAGAAGGATGAGTGCTGCCTGCCTTCAGTGTTCAGAGCAATACATCAACTTCTCAGAACAAAATGAAACTATGCAGGCTGGAGAGAGGCTCAGTTCTTATCTGTAGGGATAAAGTTATCCCCCATGGCTTCCGACACTGGCAGACAGCTGCTTCTGCCAGGTCAGCTGCACAGCAAAGAATGGTTTCTAACACTAAAAAGCAGAGAGGAGTGGATGGATAATGGAAGGAATGACTGACATTTGCTAAGGAGGCAGCAAGAGCTGGAGCTGGAGCTGGTGCTGATGCTCCTGTTCATTTTAGTATGGCATTAATAATGTCCTTGTGGCACACAGGTTTGCACTCACCCAGCTGGGCAATGCATTTGGAAGCTGTCTCAGAGTAGCTCATCTCATCAGAGAATTTCTTCTGTAGGAAGGGCAACCTGCAAATGAGATTTAAAAACATCACAGCAATGCTTCAAACACTGCAGGTGGACACACTGCAGGTGGACACACTGCATGGCAGCTGGACTGCAGGACCTACAGATGTCCCTGCAGCCCCTACCGTTCTTGGTGATGTGATTCTGTAGTCACATCACCAAAAAGCTCAGTGGCTTTCCTCTTCTTCCCTGGTGCCTCAAGACATTTTCCCAGGACAAACACATCCTTTGCAGTGCTCATCCCAGGGCTATCACCTGGCAGCTACGCTTTGGCAATTCTGACAAAGGCCTGGAGTGAGAGGACAAGGTGGGGATGGCTTCGGACTGGAAGGAGCAGGATTGAGATGAGCCATGAGGAAGGAATTCTTGCCCAGGAGGGTGGTGAGGCACTGGGACAAGCTGCCCAGAGACGCTGTGGAGGCTCCCAGCCTGCTGTCCATCTCTTTTCTTGTACTTAGGGCCTGTGAGGTCTAAGCAATCCTGAGTCTACTTCTCTGCTGCTTTAGGCCAGGAATCTGTGTCACAGCTGCAACCGGGACTGGAGCTGAGCAAATCCTTGCTGCACCAAGCTGCTTCAGCACACAACAAGGCAGCTCTTTGCCATGTGAAGCAGTGGACCAGGTGAAGGGGAGGATTTCCAGAGCACACAAATTAAAGCCAACCCCAGGGCTGCAATCTTCCAACAGACAATCTCTGCAGAAACCACCATGGCTGCTGAGCTCCTGGGAGAGAGGAGAAGTCCGCCTCACAACGTTTTATGGACTTCAAACGTTCCCTCTTGGCTTTGTCTCCACACTTGCAGCAGCAGAACGGAACTCGGGGATGCATTTACTCCTGCTTCCACTGCGGGGCAGCAAACGAGAGCAGGAAATTGCTGCTGCCCGGGCAACCAACGGAGCCAGACAAGTTTTGTACACCCAAGAAATGAGAACTTCTGTGTTGCTCACACTCAACAGCTCAGCTCTGTCTCTCTCACACCCAGCAGCTGAGAGGAAGCTGTGTAAAAACCTGCTGGATTATCTGGTTTACTCTGCCACTTGGTTTCTGTCTGGTATCCTTGGTAGAGCTAGAGAATGGTTGGACCCGGAGATCTTAAAGGGCTTTTCTAACCAAAACCCTTCAGTGATTCTTTGATTCTCTGCTTTACTCTCTCCAGCTGTAATTAAATAGCTGTAGTTACAAATATTCCACAGGTCACTTCATTCAGTTGCTGAGGATAAGGCTGCTGACAGCTGTGGATAAGACCAAACTTGTATCTGCACCTCATTTCAAGTACAGTACAACAATGAAGACACCCAAAAGTTCATGCAATGTGCTTTTAAAGCAGTTATAACCCCCAAAACCCTCCAGCTGTTGCGGTTCTTTGTCTTCTGTGAGATGGCTTCTCATTTCCTCAAGCTTACCTTCAAGTATTACAGTGCCCTGGTGTCACCTCAGGTTATTAAGCTCGCTCAGAGCGCTTGTTTGGAACAGTAAAACGCAACCTCAGCAGGACCTGGCTGCTCAGTCTTTTGAGCAAGTAGTCCCAGAAAAACTTCTTCAGGCAAGAAGACACCTTGGGGAATGCTGCCTCCAAGCAAGCTGAGGATACAGCTGTGCATCACACAGCTTTGATTGATGCAATAGGAAGCTCCACAGACATTGAACTGCTGCAGTGGGGTCCTCCTTCCTGCCAGCAGAAACTGGCCTCAGGGAAAGAGAGCTCATGAAGAGGGAAGGTGATTTAACAGCTGCCTCGCAGACAGATACTTGGATGGGTCTGCCAGCTGCCTTAGAAAACATCAACATGTTGGCCATGGGTGCTGGGCTGATGGCTGGACTTGATAATCTTTGAGGGCTTTTCCAACCCAAACAGTTCTAGGGTTCTGTGTTGATACGCAAAGTTCGAACCTCTAGGAGGGATGAGGAACTTACCCACATAATTTGATAAGCTGAACCAAAGGGTCAGTGAAAGCTGCTTGCTCATTCACTTTCTCTGCACACAGGTTCAGAATGTCCATGACTTGGGCCAGATCCTTGAGGGGCTTTTACTTTCCAGTGAAGGAAATCAGATTGATTGCACAGCTATGAAGAAGCTGAGAGCTGCATTCAGCCCACTGCAAAGACACAACCAAGCCAGAAGAGCAGCAATGCTTTCACAGATAGCTGTCTAAGGTGGGGCAAAGCTCAGGGGCTTTGGGGCAGCCTTACTTTTACAGGAGTAAACCTTGCAGATCTGATAAAGGCTGCTTATCAGCTGAACTCACAGATCTCTCTGCTGAATCTTGTAGCAAATGAAGCTAGCACCCAAGACTCTTGCTAAGCTCCCAGCCTTGGCTGTGTGTGCAAGAGAAGGCCAGTGATGAGAACATTGTGTGGAAGCCCAACACCCTTCTCTGCTGAGCAACCAGAGCGTTCTCAGCCACAAACCACCACACCTTCAACAACCCTGCAGTGGCAGAAAGGATACAAGCCCAGCTCCAAAATGCTTGACTACCTTCTTCAGAGCTTTCAGCTGCTCTTTCTCCAAGTCTGTCTACAGCGAAAGAACAAAAGAGCAGGTTTTAATTGCAGGAACATTAAACGATTCTGTTTATCCTCTTTAGTTTCCATGAAAGTGGAAACCTCATTAAAAAAAATCACAAGACACAACAGAACTCCAAAGGTACTTTGCAGCAAGATTAGCTCCTTGATTAAATCTCATTTCTCAGTATGGAGGCTGCTCTTGTAACTGCATGGGCTTTTAAAACCCCTGCTTTGTGTCCAAATGTGGGGCTCCTTCTCCCTTCAAATGTGTGGGAGCCAGTGAAAGTCAGCTACGAAAACCCAACCAACCCCACACATGGCCACAGATGCATCTCTACGGAATGGGCTGCACCTCCCAGGCTGCAAACAGCAAAGTGAGAGCATGCCAGGGAGCTTTGCAGAACTCACACAGAGCCACAGCATGGCAGGGGGTGGAACAGACCTCCAGAGATCATCCAGTCCAACCCTGCTGCCACAGCAGGATCACCTGGTGCAGGTCACACAGGAACACATCCAGGTGGGTTTGGAATGTCTCCAGAGACAGGAGACTCCACCACCTCTCTGGACAGCCTGCTCCAGGGTTCTGGCATCCTCAAAGGGAAAAAGTTTTTCTTTATGTTCATGTGGAACCTCCTCTGCTACACCTTGCATCCAGGCTGCCCAGAAAGGTGGTGGAGTCTCCATCTCTGGAGACATTCCAAACCCACCAGGATGTTTTCCTGCGTGACCTTCTCTAGGTGACCCTGCCTTGGTAGGGGGCTTGGACTGGATGATATCTGGATGTGCCTTCCAAGCCCTACCACTCTATGCCTGAGCTTACACTCTCCTGTGTTTCTAGGCAGTTGTATTTGCTCAGCTCTGAACTTTGTGTATTTCTCCTTCTCCTAAAAGCCCCTCCCGGCAGAACTGTTAGCAGTTAACTTGGGCAATGACACAAATTCCTCACATACTTCCAGTAACTCTGCCTAGATTTGTGTTTCTAAAGGTGTCAGCACTAAAACCTCCCAAAGAAGCTAGAATTATTGCAGGCCTGGTTTCTAAAAGCACAGCCTTTTGTCTTAACTGTCTTGGGGAAAACCTGCCTGAGGACATACTGGGTTATAAACAGAGAGGTGATAGGACAAGAGGTGACAGAACCAGAGAAAATGGCCCAAAACTGTGCCAGAGAAGGTTCAGGTTGGAGACTAGGAAAAATTTCTTCCCTTCAAGAGGGATCAGGAACTGGCACAAGCTGCCCAAGGAGGTGGTGGAGTCCCCATCCCTAGACGTGCTGCAGAAACACGTGGCCATGGTTTAGTGGCCATGGTGGTGTTGAGTTGCTGGTTGGACTGAATGGTCTTAGAGAGCTTTTCCACCCCAATCTATTCTCTGCTATATTTCACATAAAGCATTGGTGGTACCATTTTCTGCTACACTGGCCATTTGTGCAAGTGTTCAAACACCACCACAAACTTTTGTCTCTGTGGCCTGCAGGCCAAGCCAGCAGTGCCACCGGGTTTATTTAGGGCAGGTGCTACAGAGATTGTGTAAAGCATTCTGCTGAGCCCCATCCCCACCTGTGCAGAGGAGATAAGGAGGCATCAGCCCTACTTACTGAGTCCGAACCTTCCAGCAGCTTGATGGCACGACTCAGATCCACTGGTCTTGACTGTATGTCCTGCAAAAGCCACACCTTGAGTTGGAGGTTTTTTTCAGACTGTGATCTGAAAATTGCTTAAACCTTGTTGCTTTCAGCCAGCACAAAAACAATGTGTGGCCATGGCACCTGGCGACACACCTTAGCAGCCATGGTGGTGTTGGGTTGATGGTTGGACTGGGCTTTTCTACTCAGAACAATTCTGTGATTCTATGATTGTAAATCTACCCAGGGATGGGTAAATTTAGGCTGAATGTGGAGCACAACTCAGACGTTGTGGGGATTAAGAAGACTGTGGCCAGCAGGTCAAGGGAGGTTCTCCTCCTCCTCTACCTGCTCTGCCCTGGCGAGGCCACATCTGGAGTACCAAATCCAGTTTGGGCTCCCCAGTTCAAGAGGGACAGGGAACTGCTTGGAGCCACAAAGATGCCGAGGGGCCTGAAGCAGAGCAGCCCCAGAGAGGATCTGATTAAGGCTCATCAAGAACTAAAGGCTGGGTGGAAGAGGATGGGGCTGAGCTCTTGTCAGTGGTGCCCAGCGACAGGACAAAGGGCAGTGGGCACAAACTGGAACCCAGGAGGTGTCACTTGAACTTAAGGAGAAACCTGTTTGGTGTGAGGGTGCTGGAGCCCTGGAGCAGGCTGCCCAGAGTGGTTGTGGAGTCTCCTTCTCTGGAGACTTTCGAGACCCATATGGACATATTCCTGTGGGATTTATTCTGGGTGACCCTGCTTTGGCCGGGGCTTGGACTGGATCATTTCCAGAGGTCCCTTCCAACCCCCCACCCACCCCCCCCATGCTGGGGTCAGACCGATGTGGCAGGACCAAGGCTGGGCCAAGGGCAGCACCTCCCGACCCGGTGGGTGCTTCCTGGCCGCGGGGATCTCACCTGGGCGGCTGCGAGCTCCGCGCTGCGGTCCCCGACCTTCGCGGGCGAGAGGCC
>VXBD01006589.1:48410-60781 GCA_013399975.1 Indicator maculatus
GCCGTGGCCTCGGGGTCTCCGTCCAGCATCGCCCCGCCCGGCCGCCCCAAGCAGCTCCGGGCCTCCCGGCTGCTGGGTCCTCGGCTGGACAAAGGGCGACTGCCACCAGCGGCCTCCCCGCCCTGCCACGGAGCAGGAGGAGCAGGAGCAGGCGCCGAGCTGCGCGGCCTCGCCTGCCAGCAGCGCCCCTGCCACTGCCGGGGAGAGCAGCGGCGTGCACAGCAGGGACTGCCCCGACCCCACCAGCTGCCAGCGACGTGCCGCTCTGGTGCCGCTCTTGGTGTTTGTGTTCGCATAGCACGTATGGACTATGGGATATAGGTGCTGTAGAAACGGAGAATGGCTTTGGTTGGCAAAGCCCTCTGAGATCACCCAGCCCAACCGTTCTCTAACTCTGCTAAGGCTAGGGCTAACCCATGGTCCTCAGCAGCGTATCTGTGCCTCTTGGAAACACCTCCGGGGACAGGCATTCAGCCACCTCCCCTCATCCTGTTATTCCATGCCTTTTCCTAGATTCCACAATCCCTCTTGGTTGCACTATCCTCACAGGGAAGATTTTTTTTTTCCTAATACCAAGCACGAACCTACAATCGACAGTTTGTGATCCCTGCCATCATCTAACGATCTTTCTGTGGTGGCATTTCTGTAAGGCAGCTGTCTCCTGAAATTTGGGTCACAATTGTGTTAGCTGTCATTACCTTTGGAAGCTCTCCTTTCAGTGGGTATCTTGACTTCTGTAGTGGGTATTTCGACATCTCCTGGCTCACTGACATTGCAGCAGTTGTGGCCAGTCTGTCCCACAGCTGTGTGCGTTCATGCAGAACTCATTGTGTCTTCATCAGGATGTCTTCCCAGAAATGATGCCATGTTCCATCTCTTTCTACCCTGGGAATATGTTGAGGTTTTTTCTCCTCAGTAGATGTGAAGTGGACATGGGCTCCAGCTGAACAGTGCATCTGGCAGAAAAGAGCTTGCCTTAGAAGGAAGAAAAGAAGAATTCTGTCTCCTTTGTTGGAGCAGAACCTTAACTTCTCATTTTTATTTTGAACTGCCTTCACTGGTGTATTTCTGCTTTACTTCAGGGCTCCTCTCTATGCTTTCCATTAGTTACTTTCCTGTAAGGGATGCAAGAAGGACATGGACCTGATGGAGGGGGTCCAGAGGAGGCCACAAAGATGATCAGAGGGCTGGAGCACCTCTGCTGTGGGGACAGGCTTAGAGAGTTGGGGTTGTTCAGCTGGATCATCCAGCTCAACCATTCTCTAACTCTGCAAAGGCTGGGGCTAACTCATGGCTCTCAGCACCACATCCTCTTGAAAACACATTCAGGGATGGGCATTCAGCCACCTCCTTTCATCCTGTTATTCTATGCCTTTTCCTAGATTCCACAATCCCTCTGGTTTGCACTGTCCTCACAGGGAAAACTTTTTTTTTTTTCCTGATACCCAACGTGAACCTAATAGCAGCAGTTTGTGATCCCTGACTCCTTCTATGCTCTGTGGCACTACCAACAGGACCTGAAATTCTTCACCTTCCACAACACCCCTTCAAGTGTTAGAGGGTTGCTCCTGTACCACCCCTTGGTCTGCTCCTCACCAGATCCAACAAGCCCAGTTCCTCCATGCTTCTCCTCTGGGAGGATCTGCTGCAAGCCATAGAATCATGGAATGGTAGGAGTTGGAAGGGACCTCTGGAGATCACCCAGGGCAGGTCACACAGGAACACATCCAGATGGGGCTTGAAAGTCTCCTAAGAAGAAGACTCCACTTCTCTGGGCAGCCTGCTCCAGGCTTCCAGCACCCTTACACCAAAGAAATTTCTCCTCATGTTGAGGTGGAACTTCCTGGGTTCCAGTTTGTGCCCATTGCCCCTTGTCCTGTCACAGGACACCTCTGAAAAGAGCCTGTCCCCTTCTTGTCCCCCACCATTCAGATATTTATAGACATTGATCAGATCCCCTCTCAGGCTGCTTCTCTCCAGGCTCAACAGCCCCAGGGCTCTCAGCCTCTCAAGTCCCTCAGGACCTCGGTACCTCCTTGCTGATCCCCTCCAGCACCATCCTGGAAACCCAGCCATTGTTTCAAGAGCTGAACCAAACCCTTCTGACCTCATGTAAATTACAGGGAATGGTTTCCACCCTTCCACACCATTTCCCCCTGTGCAGCATCATTTCTGAGTCACCCAAGGGCACCCTAGTGTCACCTTCCAGACCACAGCAGTTACATTTAGCTTACTCAACAAGTTCAGAGCACGAGTAAGTGCTGGTATGATGATATGCAGGCCTGTGAGTTACTGGAAGGCTGCATCATTTTTCCAACCATTTGGCTAGCTGTTCCCAAAGCTCTCTAGAGCAGCTGCAAATGAATTGTCCTGACCACAGACTCCTCTCAGTGAAAATGTTCTCCAAATGAAAGTGCTGCCAGACTGCCAATAATGCAAGAGTGGTTTGCCTCCAGAAGACGATTCCTTCACATCTTTGTCAACATCACATCCAGGTCTGCCCAGCATGAAGGACTAAAACACAGCCAGGATAAGACAGGCTTACCAGAGTGTTGTTCAGTTTTGGAAAATCACAGAATGGGTTGGGTTGGAAGGGACCTGAAAGATCATCCAGTTCCAACCCCCTGCCATGGGCAGGGACACCTCCCACCAGCCCAGCTTGCTCAAGGCCTCATCCATCCTGGCCTTGAACACCTCCAAGGAGGGGACATCCACAACCTCCCTGAGCAACCTCTTCCAATGTCTCCCCACCCTCACTCTCAAGAATTTCATCCTCAAAGCCATTGCCCCTTGTTCTGTCACTACAGACCTTTGTAAAAAGGGCTCAGATCTCCCCTTGCTTTCTGCTGCATCCTGTCAAGGGTTGATGCCATGGTTTCTAGCACTATTCCTTAATAACATAGAATCCAATAGACTGGGAAAGCCCTTTAAGCTCATCCAGTCCAACCATTCTTTAACTCTGCCAAGACTGGGGCTGAACCATGGCCCTCAGCACTACATGTGCCTCTTTAAACACCTCCAGGGATGGAGTCTCAAACACCTCCCTGGAGAAGGTTGGGTATGGATCCTCCCTGGGCAGCCTGTGCCAGCATTTGAATTGCATTTGTATCACCTTGCATGTTCGGGGACTCTCTGGTTGTGCTTCCAAGTCTGCGGTCTGGGGCTTTGTTTTGCTCTTTGGGTGTTGCTTTGAAAGGAAAGAAAACAAGCAAATAAAACCAATTAAAGAGACAAGCAGCAAGGAGAGAGTTTGACCAAAGGGTGGCAGTGAAAGCACAGGAAACCCAACGTTGGAGTCATGGAGGGTTTGCGTGGAATGCTGAATGCACCTCAGGCTTGAGAGGGAGAGAGAGAACTGCCTGGGTGGGAAAAGCCCTCTAAAAATCACTGAGTCCAACTATCAACCAACACCACCATACCCATCAAACCCTGTCCCCAAGTGCCATGGCCACACCTTTCTTGAACACCTTCAGGGGTGGCTCCAACCTCCTCTCAGGGAGCTGTAGAGAGCAATGAGGTCTCCCCTCAGCCTCCTCTTCTCCATACTAAACACCCCCAGGTCCCTCAGCTGCTCCTCACCAGTCCTGTTCTCCAGACCCTTCCCCAGCTTCCTTGCCCTTCTCTGGACCAGCCCCTCAATGTCATTCTTGCAGTGAGGGACCCAAAACTGAACCCAGCACTCCAGGTGTGGCCTCCCCAGTGCTGAGTGCAGGGGGACAATCCCTGCCCTGCTCCTGCAGGCCACACCATTGCTGACCCAGGCCAAAATGCTGGTGACCTTCTTGGCCACCTGGGCACACTCATCCTCAGCTGCTGTCACCCAGCTCCCCCAGGTCTTTCTGTGCTGGGCACTTTCCACCCACTCTGCCCCCAGCCTGGAGCCTTCATGGTGTTGTTGTGACCCAAGTGCAGGACCCAGCCCTTGACCTTGCTGAATCTCATCCCACTGGCCTCAATCCATGGATACAGCCTGGCCAGGTCCCTCTGCAGAGCCTTCCTGCCCTCCAGCAGACCAACACTGCCTGCAGCTTGGTGCCTTCTGCAGACTTATTCAGGGTGCACTCAGTTCCCTCATCCAGCTCATATTCTGTTAATCAAGTGCACATCAACACCCCCAAAGCTGGAATCTCCTCAGAAGACATTTCCTGGTTTATACCAACAACTTCAGGCTGGAATTGAGCCCCCCCAGTGCAGGACTTGGAGATGCTGCATCTTAGAACATTTTCCTGGCTGGTGGGTAATTTGTGTAGGTCAATCCAATTAAAATTAGAAACAAATTAGCTTGACATTGAGGATGGGAAAATCAATCCTGACTCTGCTGGAAGCAATCTTTTAATCCCATGCTGGGCACTGGAGATGCTGTTCCTCTTTTCCTCAGCTTTCAGTCCATTTATTGACGAATTCATGTTTTTTTCTCACCATGACTCAAGTTCAGCAAGGGAGGACTTGCAGGAGATATGCTGACTGTGTGGAGTCACATGTCTCTCTGGATGTACAAAAGTTGTGATTATACTGACTGAGGAAGCTGCAGGGCTGCTGTGCTTTATGTTTCTTCTTCTTTTGAGGACCCTCAGCTATAAATTCCTTCGAGGAGCTCAGTTTGCAATGTCTGGGCAGTTTCGATAGCAATTGCAAACAGGTTGTTAGCTTGTCCTAATTAAATCATAGAATCCCAGACTGGAGTGGGTTGGAAGACACCTTCAAGATTATCCAGTTCCAACCCCCTGCCATGGGCAGGGACACCTCCCACCAGCCCAGCTTGCTCAAGGCCTTATCCAACCTGGCCTTTCAACACTTCCAGGCTTGGAGCCTCCACAGCTTCTCTAGGAAACCTGTTCCAGTGCCTCCCCACCCTCATGGGCAAGAATTGCTTCCTCATGTTGAATTTCTTCCTATTTGAAGCCATCACCCCTCATTTAGGGGTGGCCTTGTAGTGCTGGGTCAAAGGTTGGACTAGATGATCTTGAAGGTGTCTTCCAACCAAAGATATTCTGTGATTCTGTCCTGTCACTCCATGCCTTTGTCAAAAGTATCTCATCCAGGATGTGAGGATCTGAAAGGTCTTTTCCAACCTTGACAATTCTATGATTCCATGATTCTATAATTGTATGATTCCATGACTTATGACTCCATGGTTCCATTATTCCTTGGCTCTGTGACTCTACCCTGGACAATAAACTGGATGTGGATAATCTGTGGATTTTGTATTTGTTCTCTAACTCTGGTTACACCAAGAACTGATGACTTAGCTTTGTGTCCAAACCACATCTCTCTTCAGGTCCCCCTCCTTCCCTCATGCTCTTTATTTCTCTCTCAAGGTATCCAGTGAATGCTGACAGAGCAGGAATGGTCTGGCTGCAGGGACACTCTGCTCTGTCCTCTTCCCAGGGCCAGTCCTATTCCCTGGCAGCAATTCTGAACTTCCCAGAGGAGCCTGAAGGAACCACAAGTTAGTGGGACATGGGAGCTTTTCATGCTCCTTCCAAATCTCCTCTGAACCATGAGGGAACAAATCCAAAGCTTTGCCTCAATGGCCTTGAGCTGTGCCAAGCAGGTTTAGAGGAGATATTAGGAAGAATTTCTTTACTGAAAGTGGTGGGGCACTGGGACAGGCTGCCCTGGGAGCTGGTGGAGTCACCAGCCGTGGAGGGGTTCAAGAAACATGTGGCCATGGCACTTGGGGCCATGGTTTAGTGGCCATGGAGGTGTTGGGTAGAAGGTTGGACTGGATGATCTTCGAGGGCTTTTCCAGCCTTAACGATTCCATGATTCTATGGTCACCTTTAGCCATGCTTGTTACACCATCAAACAGACCCATGCAGCAAGTGTGGGCAGCCCTAGGAGCAGCAAGAGAGGCACCTTCATCTCCCAGCACCTTCCCAGTGTTTTCCCAGCAGCTTTATCCATTATCACAGGACAAAGCTCAAATTAGCAGCAGCCACTCATGTTGTAACCAAGAAAACAGTGTGGAGAGGGGGTAAAGAAAGGATGATTTAGAGCAGCCAACTACAAACATTTAATGCTAAGAAAGTGCTTTTATGCAGAGCTTATCTTAGCTGGAGCCCTCCTTGCCCACAGCAGCCTTTCTATTTCATTTCCCAAACATCCCAATTTTATTAACATCTAATGGGGCTTTAAACATTTCCTGAGCACTTTTGTCCAATTTCTTCCATTCCTTCTCATACCCTTGGTATGAGGCGGCTTGGGGATTGCCTAAAGGAGTCTTCACCTTTCTTCTCATTGAAAACCTTTTGCTTCTTACACCACAGGAGGTGATGGCAAGGAACAGAATGAAAGCAGCACACAAGTTCTAAGTGGGAAGTGATGAGTTCTGTTCAAAGGCACAGGGCTCAAAATAAACCCAAAGCTCTTGATGGCTCCTAGACTAATGTCAGCCAAGCTGGAGATGCTTAAAGGGGCAGAGATGTGCTACTGAGGGACAGGGCTTGACCACAGCCTTGGTGGAGGTAGAGAATGGTTGGACTGGGTGATCTGAAAGGGCTTTGCCAACCCAACCCATTCTGTAATTCTCAAAGCAGCAGCTCAGTTGGCTTGTTCAGGAACAGGCCTCAACAAACCCAGCCTCCTTTTACAGAATGGCTGCATGGCTGGGGAAGGAACAGGCTGCCACCAGGGAGGTGGCTGAATCCCTGGCCCTGGAAGTATTTCCAAGAGGAGAGATGTGTTGAGCCCCAGCCCTTGCAGAGTTAGAGAATGGTTGGGCTGGGTGATCTTGAAGGGCTTTGCAAACCAAACCATTCGGTGATCCTCAGCTCTCATTACTTTGAAAATGGTGTCATTGATTTGTGTGTCTGGAATCTGCAAGCCTGTTGACATCTGCTGGTTTGAGGCTAAAACAGGCTGAATATCACTAATGGTTCCTGGCCCCAAGGAGCCTTTTGTGCAATTAGAGCACATTTTTGGATGAGGAAATCAATTTTAAATTAATGGCTGCACTAGGAAAGGTGTTGTGAAAACTACAAAGAAATGGAGAACTCCCTGAGTTGTGGGGTGGTTTGGCATGCAGCAGCTCTGAAGAGCTGGGATTTCTGCACCTGAAGAAGAGTTTTTTTTCAGAGTCCTAAAAATCACAGAGTGGTCCCAGTGCAAAGAGGATCTCAACGTGTTTGCTGAGCCTGTGCTGAAGGGTAGCTTCTGTCTCACAAGGTTCAGTGTATCTCCAAAGACATGCTCCTTGGTAGGGCAATGTTCATACAGTCATGAATCAGTAAGGTTAGAAAAGTCCTGTAAGATCATCCAGTCTAACCATCTACCCAGCACCACCATGGCCACACATTTCTTGGACATTTCCAGGGATGGGGACTCCACCACCACCCTGGGCAGCCTGTGCCAGGCTTTGAGAACCCTTTCAGTCAAGAAGTTTCTTCTCATGTCCAACCTAAACCTCCCCTGGGGAATTTGAGGCCATCTCCTCTCCTCCTATCCCTTTTTCTAGGGAGAAGAGACCAAAACCCACCTGCTCCAGCCTCCTTGTAGAGGGCAGTGAGGTCTCCCCTCATCCTCCTCGTCTGAAGACTAAAGACCTCTCCAAGCCCTCCATAAGCTACTGGAGCATGCCTGAAGTGCCACAACTGCTCATCCCATTTCTGGCAGTCTCCTCCTGGCTTGTTGTGCACAGAAGCCAGAAAAGAGTGCAGGAAAAAGCCCCCAGAGGTTGCCTGTCTGGAAGGTACTTGGAATGTGAGCAGAGTAGGAGGTGCTCCTCAGAGAGGGAATCTGTCTGTGGGATTGGTTTGCTGTCTGTGCTTTGGGACGTGGCTTGGCTGAGGACATGCTCTGCCACCTGAGAAGGTGAGGCAGGCTTCCTGCTTCTGCTGGCACATGGAGGGTTATGGAAGAGGCACCACTATTAGCCTGTGCAAAGGGCTTAATAGCCAAGGCCCAGCAGTAAACCCACCACAGATGGGACCTTGGAGGGGGGTTTGCTCCTTCCTTTGTGTGGTGGGTTGAAAATTCCCCCCAACATCATATTGCCAGACCAGCTCAGTTGGAAGCAAATGAAGCTGTATTTACAAGCAAAACTACAATCTAAAATGAAATGCAATGATATATGCAAAATATACAATATTTACAGGTATTCACAATTTATAAACAGCACAAGAACCCACTCCTGGACAACCAGGGGAGCTGCTAATAGCTTTCCTTTCCCTGCTTTCCTCCTTACCCACCCTGTACACAGGACAAGAGAAAGAGCAGAGAATTGTTTGCTAGACATAGCCACAAAAAAGCAATGCAGCATAGGTCAGCAGAAACCAGCCAGCAGAAACATCAGCCAGAGCAGAGGAAGCAAAAGAAAGAGAAAGGTAATATATACAACCCCACCTTGCTGATAGTCTATCCAATGGGACTGTTTAGAACTTACCATTATTTTCCTTTTTACACCCAATCGTGATTTATTTACATTCTACTTCTTTCTGTTCAAGAGCTGTGGAAAATTTTCTAGGCATAGCCCAAAACTACCACACTTTGGATAGGTGGGCTGGAGGGCATGCTGGGCATGCTTCTGGGGCAAGAACCAAAGGCAGCTTATTGAAAGAAGGAAGATGGGCACAAAGATGGTCAGAGGGCTGGAGCTATGGGGACAGGCTGTTCAGCCTGGGGAAGAGAAGGCTCCAGAGAGACGAAAGGAGAGGAAATGTCCTTAAGTTGCACCAGGGCAGGTTTAAAATGGAGATTAGAAGAAACTTCTTGCCCAAAGGGTTCTCAAAGCCTGGCACAGGCTGCCCAGGGAGGTGGCCAAATATCCATCCCTGGAGGTGTTTCCAAAAGGCAGAGATGTGGTGCTGAGAGCCATGGTTTAGCCCCAGCCTTGGCAGAGTTAGGGAATGGTTGGGCTGTGTGAGCTTAAAGGGATTTGCCAAACACAGCAGTTCAATCATTTTGTGGTCTTTAACTCTAATGTGCCATGAATGGCCTGCCTGGAACAACTGCAACATCCCAGGAATGCTCAGCTGAGCCAAACTGCTGTGTAATTTATGCTGGTTCTGAGGTGCACATAGCAAGGCTGGCAAAGTCAAGGAAGTGTTAAAACCTGTGCCTTCTGTGGAAGAAAACATCTGTCAGAATGGCACCAGAAAGGTCTTCTACAACTGGAAATGGAGAGAGAAGAGAGGGAGTCAGGCTTCCAGGAAGTGCTTTGAATATCAAAAGCAGTCCCTGAATATTTCATTTGCTTTGAAAGGACCCTGATCAAGGTCTGAATGTTTCATTTGCATTAAAAAGGGACAGGAATACAGAATATGAGAGAAGTCATCCAGGATTGGAGGGAATCACCCAGCAGATGGAGTGATTTGTGAGTCCTACCCCCCTAGCTTTGTCACCAGGAGGTCTTGGCTGATTGTTGTTTCTTGAGCACCTAAGGAGAAACAATTTTGCTGTTCAAAGTCAGGTATTGGGTTTTAAATGCATTTACTATTGGCGAGCCATGTTGGAAGCTGGAGGACAAATCTGGGGAGCAGCTGAGGGAACTAGATGGGCTTGTTTTCCCTCTGACTTTAAGTGCTGTGTGTTGTTGTTGTTTGGATTAGTGTATGTCATAGTCACAGAAGGGTGGGGGCTGGAGGGGACCTCTGGAGGTCATCCAGTCCAACCCCCCTGCCAGAGCAGTGTCGCCCAGGGCAGGTCACACAGGAACACATCCAGATGGAGAATGAAAGTCTCCAGAAAAGGGGACTCCACAACCTCTCTGGGCAGCCTGCTCCAGGGCTTCAGCATCCTCACAACAAAGAAGTTTCTCCTCCTGTTGAGATGGAATCTCCTGGGTTCCAGTTTGTGCCCCTTGTCCTATCACAGGACATCACTGAACAGAGCCTGGCCCCTTCTTCTTGCCCCCCACCCTTGACACCCCACTTGAAGAGGTTCCCCTTTGCCCAGCTCTCCAGCCTGGCCAGGTCTCACTGGATGGCAGCACAGCTTGATGGTGTCTCAGCCACTGCTCCCAGTTAGGTACCATCAGCAAACTGGGTGAGGGTCCATCCATCTGCTCATGCAGGTCACTGACGAAGCTGTTGAATGTGGACAGCTGTGTCCTGTTGAGCAGTGCAGAGGGACAGCTTTGTTTAATGTGTGGGCAGCCAAACAACAGAGATAATGGATTCCTCTCTTCTCACCTGACTTTTTATCTCATGTTGACAAAACTTGTTTGCTTTGCTTAAAAAGCCCAAACCCAACAAAGACAAAAGCAGAGGGAGGTTACAAATGTTTTCTAAATAATAACTGGGTTTGTTGACAGCCAGTGGACGGGACAGCAAGGAACACTCCAGCACAGCTGTTAATGACAACACAGCCCCAGCAGGAGGGGAACACAACACTGTGGAAAGAGATTCAGTGAACGGGTCGGGTTGGAAGGGACCTTACAGACCGTTCAGTTCCATTCTTATGTCAGTTCATGGACAAATTAAGGCATACCTGAAGGCATCCTACAGGAAAACTGCAGAGGGACTTCTCCTGAGGGTGTCTAGAGGCAGTACAAGGGGGAATGGTTTGAAGCTGAGGCAGACTGGATCTGAGCAAGGTGCTCTTCGGTATAAGGGTGGTGAGACCCTGAAGGAGGCTGCCCAGGGAGGCTGTGGTTGCCTTCTCCCTCAGGGTGCTGAAGGCCAGGTTGGATGAGGCCTCAAGTAGCTGAGTCTAGTTGAGAGGTGTCCCTGCCCATAGTGGGCAGGTTGGAGAAGATAAGCTCTGAGGTCCCTCCCCACCCAAATATATTCCATGATTCCATTATCACTTTTAGAAGACCTTCTAAGATCCACTGATATATGATTAAAAGCAGGTGCAGTTTCTGCAGCCAGAGCTTACTCACTGTCCAAGACAATGGCATTGCCCATTCACATCATGAGGAAAACCAGGGCTGAGAAAAAGTCTTGGAAATGTCTCAAACCCATGGATTTTTCTCTCTCTCTTTGGAGAAGTCTTTTATTTCAGTCCTGTGCCTCTGAGCTCTGTGCAGATTACCAGAACATCTCTGGGTCTGCAGGATCAGCTGAGGGACTCGTGCAAAGGATGGATTTTAATTTAGAATAGAAATTCCCTTTCTGTGAATTCCCTTTGCAGAGCAGAAGGATTAGGGCTGATTCCAGTGGCAGACAGGAACTGTTCCACTGCATCAGCTTACCTGGATTGCTGCTGATTAAGGGCAGGGTATATCCTCTTACAAGATGAGTAGAAAATAAATATGTGGGGAAGAAAAACATTTAGATGTGGGTACGTTGTTATGGGACCTCTAAGAACGAGTTGAACCCTCAGCCCAATACCGCCACGGCCACACATTTCTGGAACACCTCCAGGGATGGGGACTCCACCACCTCCTGGGCAGCCTGTTCTAATCCCTGACTATTCTTGCATCAAGGAAGTCTTTCCTCATCTCCAACCTAACCCTCCCATAGTGCAACTTGAGGCCATTTCTTCTCCTCCTATCACTTGTTCCTAGGGAGAAGAGCCCAACACCTACTTGGCTCCAGCCTCCTTTCATGGAGCTGTAGAGGGCAATGTGGTCTGCCCTCACGGTCTTCTTCTCCAGACTCAACAATCCCATGTCCCTCAGTTGCTCCTCACCAACCCTAACTTCTAAACTGGATGGCAAACAGCAAATGCATTTTAAAAAGCATCCATCAATTTTAACTGCAAACATTTTCCTAACACCAAAATAAATAATCTGAACTCTAAAGAAAGCTCCAGCAGATACCATGCTGAAGACCCTCAGATGTCAGCATGCCATCCTGGGCAATTCTTACAAACTACAGGAAAATGGAGGTGAAAGGCTTTGAAGTTTTTATCTTTCAGTGAACTGGAGAACAACTGAAAGAGTGAATGAACCTCTTGGGGTTTATTGTTACATCAAGAAGACAGCTTTGAAAGAGAGAATGCAGAGATTAAGGGAATGGTTAGGGTTGGAAGGGACCTTCAAGATCATCCAGCCCCAACCCCCTGATATGGGCAGGGACACCTCCACCAGCCCAGCTTGCTCAAGGCCTTATCCAGACTGGCCTGGAACATCTCCAGGGAGGGGGCATCCAGGAACACATTGGGCAACCTGTTCCAGTGTCTGCCCACCCTCACTCTTCCTCATCTCCAGTCCCAACCTGCTCTCTGAGGAGCTTGAGGGAAGAGAACAAGTGAAGAAAACTTGAATGTCATCATAAACTGCTCAACTATTGACCTGCTGCTCCTACCTGTGATAGCTTTGTTTGCCAGAGAGAACTTTTTCCAATCATTTATTAGCTGTTTGAAGAAACTGCTGAACAAGGTAAAACGGGACACTTTTGCTCTGCCCTTTGGTTTTTCCTTTCCCTCATGCTGTTTGCTGTCAGGCACAATGAGGATTCCATCATCAGAGCTGTTTGCCACCTTCT
>VXBD01006590.1:983-26330 GCA_013399975.1 Indicator maculatus
TGGAGCCTGTCAGCAAGAGAGGGAGAGCTCAGGTCCGTCTTCAAATTCCTACTGCAATCTCATGAGTAAAATTCAGCATTCCCATGCTTCCCTAGCAGTTTCCTGCCTGGCCTTTGATTTATAAGTGGGGTGAAGCTATTTGTGGCTTAGCCTTTTCCATTCTCTGAATTCTCCAAATTGTACTAAATTTTGCCGTAAGCATCCTGGTAGAATTCGTGACCTGTAAATAGTTTTTGTATCAGTTTTGTCCATAGCTTTGGGGTGGGGTTTTCAGGAAAATAAAAATAACTGTATTTTTTATAATTCCCACCTCGGTAATTTAACCCCAAATTAACAAAATACAGAATCATGGAATTGTCAGGGTTGGAAGGGCCCTCAAGGATCAGCCAGTTCCAACCCCCTGCCATGGGCAGGGACACCTCACACTCCAGCAGGTTGCTCACAGCCACATCCAGCCTGGCTGCAAAAACCTCCAGGGATGAGGCTTCCACCACCTCCCTGGGCATCCTCTTCCAGCGTCTATTTTGTACATATTCCTTGCATTTCTTTGTAGACTGTAGTTTTGTTTGTAAATCAGCTTCATTTGCTTCCAGCTGAGCTGCTCTGGTACCTTTAATGTTGGGGGCAATTTTCAACCCACCACAGACATATTCATTGCATTCCATATCTCCAGATTGTAGTTTTGCTTGTAAATGAGCTTCATTTGCTTCCCAACTGAGCTGGTCTGGCAAATTTAATTCTGGGGGAGGTAATTTCAACCCACCACAGGGTGGTAATTTCAACCCACCACAGGGGGTAATTTCAACCCACCACTGGGGGAAGCAATTTCAACCTATCACGGTGGGGGTAATTTCAACCCCCTAGTGGGGGGAGCAAATTCAACTCACCAGGGGGGAGTAATTTCAACCCACCACAGGGTGGTAATTTCAACCCAACACAGGGGAGTAATTTCAACCCACCATAGGGGGGAATTTCAAACCAGCATGGGGGGGAGCAATTTCAACCCAACACAGGGGGGTAATTTCAACCCACCACAGGGTGGTAATTTCAATCCACCACAGGGGGGTAATTTCAACCCAACATGGGGGGGGAGCAATTTCAACCCACCACAGGGGCATAATTTCAACCCCCAGTCGGGGGGGAGCAATTTCAACTCACCAGGGGGAGTAATTTCAACCCACCACAGGGTGGTAATTTCAATCCAATACAGGGGGGTAATTTCAACCCACCACTGGAGGGAGCAATTTCAACCCACCTCAGGGTGGTAATTTCAACCCACCACAGGGAGGTAATTTCAATCCAGCATGGAGGGGAGCATTTTCAACCCACCACAGGGTGGTAATTTCAACCCACCACAGGGGGGGGTAATTTCAACCCACCACAGGGTGGTAATTTCAATCCAGCATGGAGGGGAGCAATTTCAACCCACCACAGGGTGGTAATTTCAACCCACCATGGTGGGGTATTCCCTCCACCCCGTGGGGGTACTCCCTCCCCCCAGCCCAAGGGGGCACCTACTTTCTTCGTCCTCCTCATCGGTGCGACTGAGCGTGTCCTGCGAGGCCTGCTGGGAGGGCTCGCTGTCCTGCTCCCACACCGTGCCCGTGCCCGTGTTGGAGCGGGACATGGTGGCCAGGCTCAGGCGGTATGCGGAGGTGGAGGTGCCCACGGTGCTGACCGACGTCTTCCCTTGGTAAGCTGCGTGAGAGGGGGGAAAGCAGACCCCAGTCAGCCATGGCACCGGGAGTCAATAACCAGCCAAGCGTTCCCGGCGTGTGTGGCACCCGAGTGACAGAGTTTAAAGGTGGAACTTTAGCCTAGTTCCTAACTGCAAAGACTTACAGTGAAAAAGGTAAATAAATCATCACTGGGCACAGAATGATAACAACTGAGAGGTGGATGAGTAGGGGACGTGAGCATCTGCCCTGGGAAGAGAGACTGAGAGCCCTGGGGAGAGGAGAAGGCTGAGAGGGGATCTGATCAATGTCTATCAATAGCTGAGGGGTGAGGGACAAGCGGAGGGGGCCAAACTCTTTTGGGTGGTGCACAGCAATAAGTCAAGAAACAACAGGGTCAAGCTTGAACATAGAAGATTTCAGCTCAACATGAAGAGAAACTTCTTTCAAGGATGATAGAGCCCTGGAGCAGGCTGCCCAAAGAGGTTGTGGAGTCTCCTTCTCTGGACCCTTTCCAACCCCAGCTGGATGCATTCCTGTGCAGCCTCCCCTGAGTGCTCCTGCTCTGGCANATTCCTGTGCAGACTCCCCTGAGTGCTCCTGCTCTGGCAGGGGGCTTGGACTGGATGATCTCTGGAGGTCCCTTCCAACCTCTAATACACTGTGAGACTGTGATATAGGTATATATAGGCATGTGTATATATATATAGAGAGAGGTATGTATCATTCCATTTGTCCCCTGACTAGGTTAAAGTTTGCTGCACAAACTATCTTGCCTTCCTTTTCACTTCTTGCTCTCTGCAGCTTCCATGGCTTGCAGGGCTTGCTCCCTCAGCTCTCTTTCCTGACCTTCTGCTGGCTGAGCTGACTTTGTGTTGTGTCTCTGAAGGTACTGGGGAAGGGAAAAGGGAGGAGGCTGTGAGCAGCCCCCCCTGAAGTGCCCAGAGGGGTCTGGGAACAATTCAAGGGGGCCCTTGTGTTGTCTCTGAAGTGTAAATATATATAAATATATTTTTAACATACCCTGCCAGAGGTTGCTCCTGATTTGCAGCCCTATCCAGCCCATGGTAGGCTATGAGACTGTGCACAGACCTGCTGTGGGCTGTGTTAATTTTAGACTGATGCCTAGGAAAATTCCAGAGACTTTGAGTAGAGAATAGTAAAAGGCAAATAAAAGTTCCCCACTGGATGCAGAATAACAACACAGAGATGTCTCCATCATTGCATTCTCTTGCAGACTGGGATCAAAGTTAGCTGCACAAACTATTCTCTCTCTTTTCCACTTCTTGCTCTCTGCAGCTTCCACAGCTTGCAGGGCTTGCTCCCTCAGCTCTCTTTCCTGACCTTCTGCTGGCTGAGCTGACTTTGTGTTGTGTCTCTGAAGGTACTGGGGAAGGGAAAAGGGAGGAGGCTGCACCAATCCCCTTGGCCCATCCAGGGGTGTGTGTGAGGGGGGTGGGTGTGACTGTGTACAAGGGGATCTTTGTATTTGTGTTGTTCCCAAATTGTAAATATAGGTGAATATATTTTGTACATACTCATTGCATTTTAATTTCTAGATTTCTAGATGCTCTGTAAATACAGCTTCATTCTGCCTTCCAAGCCAATGGAACTAGGCTGGTGATTTAGTTTTGGGTGTAATTCTCCAAATTGGTTGGGAGGGTAGTTTCAAGCCACCACACTGTGCTAGTGGGGCAGGGGCTGGCAGGTGTGATGAACCAGGCAGAGCAGCCCCAGCTCACCACACTCTCCAAAACCTCTGTCTGTTTTCACAGCCCCACGGAAACATTCAGGTGGGAAAAGTCCCTCAGGAGCACCAAGTCCAACCCACAACCCTACTCTGCAAGGCTCACCCCTAAACCACAGCCCCAAGCACCACAGCCAAACCACCTTCAAACACAGCCAGGCTTGGGGACTCCACCACCTTTGGGCAGCACATTCCAATCTCTGACCACTCCTGATGGGAAAAAATTCTTCCTCCTGTCCAGTCTGACCCTGCCCTGCTGCAGCTTGAGGCTGTTCCCTCTTCTTCTCTGGCTCATGAGCTGTGAGAAGAGAGCAGCACCAACCTCTGCACAACCTCCTTTCAGGGAGCTGCAGAGAGCCAGGAGGTCTCCCCTCAGCCTCCTCTGCTTCACACTAACCATCCCCAGCTCCTTCACTTGCTCTCCATCACATTTCTTCTCCAGGCCCTTCCCAGCTTCCTTGCCCTCCTCTGCACTCCCTCCAGCACCTCCACATCTCTCTTGGATTGAGCTGCCCCAAACTGGACACAACACTCCAGGTGTGGCCTCCCCAGAGCTGAGTCCCAGGGGGCAATCCCCTGCCTGCTCCTGCTGGACACAGCATTTCTGATCCCAGCCAGGAGGCCTTTGGCTTTCTTGGCCACCTGGGCACACTGCTGGCTCCTCTTCAGCTGCTTGGCCATCAGCACCCCCAGGGCCCTTTCTGCCAGGCAGCTTTCCAGCCACACTCCTTCAGGCACTCTTCATAAGACTGCTTCTGCAGTCTGGTTTGCTCATCTCACCTTAGCACCACGTTTTCCAGATCAGTTTCTGTGTTTAGGAAGGAGGCAAGTTATTACCAAGGGAAAAAGGCTGAGGCATTTTTTGTTTGATTTTGGTTTTTTTGCTAAAACACAAAGTGCCTCCAGGCCCTGGCCATGCACAAGCAGTGCCTGACACCTTGTGGCACCACAGCTGGCTGCTGCAGCAGACAAGCTTGGGGATGCTTCCCTGCACCTCACAGGAGAAGAATTCTTAATCAAAAAGGGATCAAGAATCATAAAATTGTTTTTATCTCCTTAGAACTATTTTTACCCCCTGTAGCTGTAAAATCATGACAGTTATTTCACTGATATTTACCAAATGAATTCCATCTAAGAATCAAGGTGATGTTGGCTTTTATTTAGGGCTGACAGCTCAGGTTGTAACCCACAATAAAGCAGGCACTTCTTGCACTTTCCAGGGGTCATAAGAAAATCTGAGAACAACTTGTTATGGTTGGCAAATCAGTCTCTTAGCTTTACTTATAGAATCATAGAATTGTCAGGGTTGGAAGGGAGCTCAAGGCTCATCCAGTCCCAACCCCCTGCCATGGGCAGGGACACCTCACACTACAGCAGGTTGCTCACAGCCACATCCAGCCTGGCTGCAAAAACCTCCAGGCATGAGGCTTCCACCACCTCCCTAGGCAACCTCTGCCAGTCTCTCACCACCCTCATGGGGAACAACTTCTTCCTAACATCCAATCTGAATCTCCCCATTTCTAGTTGTGTTCCATTCCCCCCAGTCCTATCACTCCCTGACACCCTCAAAAGTCCCTCCCCAGCTTTCCTGTAACCCTCTTCAGATACTGGAAGTCCACAAGAAGGTCTCCTGGGAGCCTTCTCCAGACTGAACAACCCCAACTCCCTTGGTCTGTCCTCATAGCAGGGGAGCTCCAGAAGAGAAAGGAACAGTCAGATCTGCTGCTGACAACCAGGCAGACAAGCAGCTCTGGATTGACAGAGATCTAGGTTGCAGCTATGGCTTGGGGCTGCACAGGCAGCTGTGACAGAGAGGTGGCTGCCAGGAAAGTAGGGCTCAGACTTAGTGAAAAACTGGTCACAACAAGGTGCAATTCACACCTAACCTGGGCTTATGCTGGGTGTTGAGTGGCAAGGCTGGGCATAGCTGCTGACCCAGGGGCAGGCTGCTGGGGTGTGGGTGGTTTACCCCATCACCTGCTGGGCAGAAGGAGGTGATGTATGGGTGAGTGTGGTAGTTTCAGGCTGTGCCTTGAAAATTTTCCACAGATCCTGAACAGAAAGTGGTAGAATGCAAATAAATCACTACTGGGTGTAAAAAGGAAAATAATGATAAAGTCTAAATAATCTGATTGGACAGGTATCTGCCATAAAACTTAGGCAGGTAAACTAACTTTCTCTCTTTTTGGCTTCCTCACTCTAGCAGATCATAGAATCACAGACGTGTCAGGGCTGGAAGGGACCTCAAGGCTCATCCAGTTCCAACCCCCCTGCCATGGGCAGGGACACCTCACACCACAGCAAGTTGCTCACAGCCACATCCAGCCTGGCCTTCAAAACCTCCAGGGATGAGACTTCCACCACCTCCCTGGGCAACCTGTGCCAGTGTCTATTTTGTCCATATCCATCACATTCCACATTGTAGATTGCAGGACTGCTTGCAAATACAGCTGCATTTGCTTCCTGCTGAGCTGCTCTGGAAGATTTTCTGTTGGGGGTGTGTGGAATTTTCAACCCACCAGAGGGAGCCAGCTGGCCAGGTCGGGCTGCTGGTCCTGAGCTCTTACCCGAGCCGCTGTGCACCGCCTCCTTCAGGATCTTGAGCTCGTTGTTGAACTCGGCGATGAGGGAGCTCTTGCAGAGGGGGCGCGGGATGAAGCGCCGCTCCAGCTGGTCGGAAATGTGCTGCCGGGCAGTCAGCTCCTCGTGGTTCTCAGCAGGCTGGGCCAGCAGCTGCAAAACAGAGACACCCTGCTGAGACCACAGCTGGAGTGCTGTGTGTCCAGTTTGGGGCTCCCCAGGTCAAGACAGACAGAGACCTGCTGGAGGGAGACCATTGAGAGGCAGGAGGATGCTTAGGGCACTTGAGCATCTCCCCTGGGGAGAGAGCCTGAGAGCCCTGGGGCTGTTTAGTGTGGAGAAGAGAAGGCTGAGAGGGATCTGATCAATGTCTCTCAAGAGCTGAAGGCTGGGGGTCAAGTGATGGGGGCCAGGCTCTTTTGGGTGGTGCACAGTGATAAGACAAGAAACAACGGGTTCCAACTTGAACAGAGAAGGTTTCAGCTCAACATGAGGAGAAACTTCTTTCCAGTGAGGCTGACAGAGTCCTGGAACAGGCTGCCCAAAGAGGTTGTGGAGTCTCCTTCTCTGGAGCCTTTCCAACCCCAGCTGGATGCATTCCTGTGCAGACTCCCCTGGGTGCTGCTGCTCTGGCAGGGGGGATGGACTGGGTGATCTCTGGAGGTCCTGTTTCATAGAATCACAGAATTGTCATGGTTGGANGGATTCTGAGAACTGGAGCACTTGGTCCAGTTCTGGGCTCCCCAGCTCAGGAAGGACAAAGAACAACAGGAGAGAGTCCAGTGTAGGGCCACTAAAGGGGACTGGAGCATCTCTCATATGAGGAGGGGCTGAGGGAGCTGGGGCTGGTTAGCCTGGAGAAGAGGAGGCTGAGGGGGGATCTTGTGAATGCTTACAGATACCTAAGGGGGGGTGTCAGGAAGAGTGGGGCCAGACTCTTCTCAGTGGTCCCCAGGGACAGGACAAGAGGCAATAGGCAGGAACTCGAAGATAAGAAGTTCCATTTGCACTTGAGAAAGGACTTCTTGACTTTGAGTTTCACAGAGCACTGGAACAGGCTGCCCAGAGAGGTTGTGGAGTCTCATGGGATTCTGAGAACTGGAGCACTTGGTCCAGTTCTGGGCTCCCCAGCTCAGGAAGGACAAAGAACAACAGGAGAGAGTCCAGTGTAGGGCCACTAAAGGGGACTGGAGCATCTCTCATATGAGGAGGGGCTGAGGGAGCTGGGG
Source organism: Indicator maculatus (assembly GCA_013399975.1). Lineage (NCBI taxonomy): Eukaryota > Metazoa > Chordata > Aves > Piciformes > Indicatoridae > Indicator > Indicator maculatus. The sequence goes on from VXBD01006590.1 coordinate 8,216, forward strand.
CTGGTTAGCCTGGAGAAGAGGAGGCTGAGGGGGGATCTTGTGAATGCTTACAGATACCTAAGGGGGGGTGTCAGGAAGAGTGGGGCCAGACTCTTCTCAGTGGTCCCCAGGGACAGGACAAGAGGCAATAGGCAGGAACTCGAAGATAAGAAGTTCCATTTGCACTTGAGAAAGGACTTCTTGACTTTGAGTTTCACAGAGCACTGGAACAGGCTGCCCAGAGAGGTTGTGGAGTCTCCTTCTCTGGAGCCTTTCCAGCCCTGTCTGGATGTGTTCCTGTGTGACCTGTGCTGGATTCTCTGTTCCTGCTCTGGCAGGGGGGAGGTTGGACTCGATGCCCTCCGGAGGTCCCTTCCAACCCCTAACACCCTCTGGTCCTGTGATGCCTGGCCTGCAGGGGGTGGCCAGGGCAGGCTTACCTTGCACTGGATGAAGGGCCGCAGCAGCACGAAGATGGGGATGCGAGTGCGGACGATGAAGTCGAGGAAGTCCCAGAGGGCCAGGCCCCCCACCTTGCGCAGCGCCATCTCCTTCACCTGCAGGCTCAGCCAGTACCACTGGCTGTCCAGCTGCCGCTCGAAGCAGACCAGGATCACCTTCAGGGCTGCAGGGGGCACACACACAGCGGCAAACAGCAGTCAGAGACCTGGCTGGTGTCCCTCACAGGCGCTGAGGGACCCATCCCGAGGTGTTCCTCTGTGACCTGCGCTGGGTTCTCTGGTCCTGCTCTGGCAGGGGGTGGGGTTGGACTCCTGTGGTAGTTTTGGGCTGCACCTTTAAAATTTTCCACAGATCTTGAACAGAAAGTGGTAAAATATAAATAAATCACTACTGGGTGTGAAAAGGAACATCAGGGTAAGTTGTAAACAAGCCATTGGACAAAGATAAGCTGGCAATGAAAACTGCCTCTCTGTCTTCTCACTTCCTCAGGCTGGGAGACACTAATTTGCTTCTGTTTGACCCTGGCTGTGTCCTTGGTTATGGCTGAGTATCCCTAACAAAAGAACTCTCTGCTCTTTCCTCTTTTCCCTTTGTGTCCATGTGGGTAAGGAGGGGAGCAGGGAATGGGAAGCTATTAGCAGCTCCCCTGGTTTTTGGCTGGGGGGGGTTCTTGTGCTGTTCATCAGTTGTAAATACCTGTAAATATTGTAAATATTGTGTGTTTTGTACATATTCATTGCACTTCACTGTAGATTGTAGTTTTGCTTGTAAATACATTTGCTTCCAACTGAGCTGGTCTGGCAATCTAATGTTGGGGAGAATTTTTAACCCACCACAATTTGATGATCTTTGAAGGTCCCTTCCAACCCCTAACATCCTCTGATCTTCTGATCCCATGAGGGAGGAATGGGGAAGCCACACATGCAGATGTGTACCCACACACCTCACACTCACAACTCTCTTCTCCTGGCAGCCTCCAAAGGGGGCAGGGAAGGAGGGCAACCTTTCTTATAGCAAAGGTCCCAGGATCAGGGCTGAGAGCCTCATTTCCAGAGAAATTTTCGTACTTCACACCTGAGTTCCTCTCCATTTCCTTGCTCTAGCTTCTCCTCCCACTCTCTGCAGAGTTCTTTTTTCTTCCTGAAGTTCAGGTATTTTGAAAGCAGCTCAGGGAGGGAATAACAGCCCTGACTGGTGAGACAGCCTCAAAACTCTTGATCAAGCATATCCACATGTCCTGTGAGCACAATAATCTCCAGGTTTTTTATGGGGTGATGACAAGAACCTTTCTAGCAGTGCAGCTGCAGAAGTCACAGCCAAACTGTAGTCCAAACAAAAATCCAATAAGCCAAGGGCCATAACTCACAAGAGCACTGCATGACAAATGGGGGTGAGCTGCACTAAGGTTCAAAACAATGCTCTGCAAATACACTGGGCATTGGACAACAGTTTGTTCACAGGAGAGACATGGAATCTCCCCCTTTCCCTGCTCCCCTGGCCTCGGAATTGCTGGGGGAGGGCCGATTCATCTTTCTTGACAGGATGGCTGAGACACCTCAGGTGTCAACACATCTCCATCCATGCTTGTTGGGCTGGGAGGCTAAATCAGTGGTGAACTGTCAGTTTTTCAGCAGTGTGTTGCCCTCTTCCTCAGAGATGGCTTAACATAGCCTGAACAGAAGCCCTCAGGTAAATACCCTCACAAAATCAGGAACAGAGAAGCTGTTTGAGAGCTTTGAGTCAAAACCCTTCCCATATAGCCCTGATAACCTGCAGTGCTGTTGCTTCTCTATTCTGAGCTGTGGGGTTTTTAGTTCCCTTTCACCTGTGGGTCATATGTGAGTAAACAGAACACTACCTTGCAGCAGCTTACAGTGAGAAGAGAGAACACCAGCCAGGAAGAGCTGTGTCAGCAGGCAGATCGCATCACACCTCACCCCAGCTAGCCAAGGGCCAGTGAAGCTCTGACACTAGGGGCTGCCCCACAGCCTGATTTGCCTTTTGTGGCTTCACTGCTGTGGCTCTTTGAGGCTTGGTGCCTTTCAGAGTCCCAAAGTGCAGACCTTCAGAGGGGCTAGAGTGTCCAGGAGGCGTACTAGAAGGTGCAATCTTTGTATTTCTTCCCATAAACCCTGCATCCCTATAAAGCTGGCTGAAAAGCCAGTCTCTTCCCTTTTCCCCCTCTCCTCTCTGCTCCCAGGAAGGATGCCCAGGTTCTCCTGCAGAGGAGTGAGGCCTCTGGTTGTTGGCCAATTAGGCCTGGGAGGCTTCTCTGGGGCCTGGAGGTGCCCAGCTGAATTTCGTGCTGCATCACAAATGGAGCGGTGTGCAGGGCAGAGAGGTCTTGGCAGGGAGGGGGCATGAACGCCTGGGTTGGTTTGGCCTGGTGGAAAGGGAGTTGTGTGTGAAGCTTTGGCTTGCTATGGATTTCTTTGTATCTCTCTGTGTAGATTCTTGCACCTGGGAAAGAACAAGCCCAGGTTATCAGTATAGATTAGGGACTGAGCTGCTGGAGAGCAGGGAAGGGGAAAAGGACCTGGGGGTCCCAGTGGATGAGCCGCAGCCCGCGGCTCTCCATCGTCTGCGTGTCATACGGGGCCAGCTTCAGCAGGGAGTGGGCAATCTCTGCCAGCCTGGAACCAGGGGGGTGGGAAAGGGCAACATCAAACACAGCTTCTCCACCTGCACCACTGAACTCACAGCCAAGTGTTTGGCAGCCTCGTGAAAAGAAAGAAGAGGCAAGGTGAGGGCACAGAGGGCACTGCCAGCAAGCGTGCTGATGGCACCGAACGACACAGGAGGGTTGTGCTGCCATTCAGCCTGACCTGGACAGGATGAGAGCTGGGCAGGGAGACATGGAATGGAGTTCAACAAGAGCAAGGGGAGAGTCTGCACCTGGGAAAGAACAACCTCATGGAGCAGGAGAGGTTGGGGACTGAGCTGCTGGAGAGCAGGGAAGGGGAAAAGGATCTGGGGGTGCTGGTGTATGGGAGGTTGCCCATGAGCCAGCAATGTGCTCTGGTGGCCAAGAAGGCCAATGGCATCCTGGGGTGGATTAGAAGGGCTGTGGTGGGTAGGTTGAGAGAGGTTCTTCTGCTCCATTTGCTCCCTGTCTCCTCTCAGCGGCCAGCAGGAGCCATCACTCACCCAGGTATGCAGCCTGGCTGGTGGACTCTGCCAGCCCTTCCCGCCGCAGGTCCTTCCCCGCGTCCCCTGGGGTGGAGCTGTGGGCGGGGGAGCTCTCCAGCATAAAGTTCTTGCTGCGGGAAGTGCTGATGATGCGAGGTGGCAGGAGGATATTGATAACAGTCTGGAGCAGCAGCAGGACCTCAGGCTGCTCCAGCCAAGGGCTGTCTGAGATGCGTTGGGAGGGGAGAGAGAGAGAAAGATCAGGCTACAGCCCATCAAAGCCACCCAAAAAGATCCAGACCCTGTTCAGTTCCACAATGGGCTGCAACCTCAAATGTTCCCTAAGCCAAAACTTGGTCCCCCACACCTGGTTATGCTGCTTCTCCTCCTGCAAGCAAAGGCAGAGTTTATTTCAGCACCAGTACAAACACAGGCAATCACAGGGCTCCACAGCACAAAGAAAGGTCCCCTTCAGCAGCCTCGTGATCTGACTTCCTTTGGACATCATCCCCCTCTCCCTTCACTCCTTGCTTTCCTTTAGGGATTTACCAGCAGTCACCCTCTACAGCAGAAAGCAAGGAGCAGGGCTTGTGCCAGACTGCGAGCCACAGGGGCACACAATTTTTGTGACCTCTGCTCCCCTCTGTGGCTTCTGCTACAACAGATTTGTCTTGCCCTGCACTCCAGCTTCAAAAGAAGGAGCACATCTGTGTGAGGTCTGACTCAAGAACCACAGCACAGCTGAAACAAAGAGAAGAAACAACAACAAACACCAACAGCTTCTCCCCACAGGGCTCTTTTCAGTCTCAGTCCCACAGGGCACTTAGCTGACACACTGCCAGTGACAGAAAACCAAATAAAAGAGTAAAACCCCAAACAACCAAAAACCAAATCAACAGAGGGGAGGGAAAGTGCAAATATCAGTTTGGCAGAAAAGGGGGAGAAAGATTCTTTCTGTTAAATTAGTCAGACCTTTTCTTCCAGATCCTACTGTGAGCACAAATGGAATCAGTAGGTTTAAAAGCATTCCTTCCCTTCTTTCCTGATTGGTGAATGGGGAGACGACATGGCTTAAGGGGAAATCTTCTTTCAAAGCCTGCGCAGTAATAATAAGAAAGGGTTAAACGATTTCAGCAGCAGATCACCCACACAAGTCACTGCAGGGGGTGGCCATCCCCCAGGCCAGCCCCTGTTCCACACAGTTCCACACCACTAGCACTGATGACCTGACTGAACTGGAAGCCCTGGCACCACCTGGTAGTCAGGAGCAGAATGATTTACACAGAGTAGTACCATAGGTGTACTGCTCTTGTCGTAGCCAAGGCATAAGAAGCTCAGGCTCCTACCTCACAGGCACCATTAATAAAATCAGATGGATCCTATAGGAGTCAGCTGAGTGTGAGTCCTAAACTCTGCACTGCTGTGAGTGGCACCAGGAGCTGACCCAGACTATGGGGAGTGGAGAACAAAAAAAAAAAAAAAAAAAAAAAAAGGAAGAGAGGAAATTGCACAAATAACATAATCTAAGCCATATTCTGAAACATGTTCTCCTGCTATTCCCAAGCACACATCTTTGTTCTGCCTCACTTCCTGCTGCCCAACCATCCTCTCCAACACAAAGAATGACCTCCAGAATGACACAAACTCCAGGCACCTTCACAGACACATAGTCAAGCCTGAACTGAAAAGGTCTTTGAGCATCCCCTAGAGGAAGTCATAAAATGCCTCTGCTCATTTACAGCCTGTCAGTTGATACTGGGCTCAGCAGGGCAATGCAGCTGAGCCTTGCTACCCCTCCAGCTTGCACACCTAGGCTGAGAATTGCAGAAGATGTCTTCTGATGGGGTGGGAAGTATTCCTGTTTCAGATCCTGCTAGAAGCATTCTGACTTCTCAAGTGGTTTATTTTTTTTCTGCAGGCTTGGTTTTCATAACATTTAAAACCCACAAATGAGTGAACCTGTCCAGAGAAGGGCCATGAGGATGAGCAGAGGGCTGGAGCTGCTCTGCTCTGGAGACAGCCTGAGAGAGTTGGGGTTGTACAGTCTGGAGAGGAGAAGGCTCCCAGGAGACCTTCTTGTGGCCTTCCAGGATCTGAAGGGGGCTACAAGAAAGCTGGGGAGGGACTTTTGAGGGTTTCAGAGAGTGATAGGACTGGGGGCAATGGAGCAAAACTACAAGTGGGTACACTGAAATTGGATGTTAGGAAGAAGTTGCTCCCCATGAGGGTGGTGAGACACTGGCACAGGTTGTCCAGGGAGGTGGTGGAAGCCTCATGCCTGGAGGTTTTTGCAGCCAGGCTGGATGTGGCTGTGAGCAACCTGCTCTGGTGTAAGGCTCCCAGCCCATGGCAAGGGGGTTGGAACTGGCTGATCCTTGAGGTCCCTTCCAACCCTGACAATTCTATGATTCTAACAGGGATAAGAGGATAATAAAAGTAAAAACTCCCAATAAATTGTTAATTTGATATTTGGTTTTAAAAGAGGAAAGACTTCAGAGAAGGGAAAAGTAGACCTTTTTCTTTTTTTTTATTTTTTAATGAAGGAACAATTACCTCAGAGCTGGAAGAAATCTGTCCTCTTTCTGTGTCAGTTGGTACTACAAAGTCCTTTTGTACCTCACGCTCTGAGGGACACCATTCTGCTTGGGTCCTTGTCAGCCTTCCCTCCCCAGCTGCCCTGCTGCTCAGAAACACCTGCTGAAATATTCAACTGGATGTGCCAAGGCATCTTTTAGAATGCAAGTTGAAACTAGACCAGGAAATGAGTCCCTTATTTGGTCACCATTCTGTACAGTTTTATGCCAGTAGGGATGAAAAGGGATACAGAGACTAAAAGACTCTTCAATAGTTGTGGCAGTGCTATGAGGAAGGAGTAGTGATGAAATTCTCCCAGAAGCCCAGGATGGCTTTATTTTTATCCTGGCCCACAAGAATGCTGCTGAGTCAGCAGCTGAAAAGCCAAGTTGCCCTGCTTTTTTGGAGCTGACACACTGTGTGACCAGCTCAGGGAAGAGCAGAAGAGCACAAACAACTCTCAGTTGGCCAGGAAGAGAGGTAGGGTTGCGTGGATGTGACTCAAGCCAGGGTCCATCTCCCTGTGGCAGGAGGCTTACACTAACTCCTGCAGAGAATCCTAAAGTGCTTGCCAGAGCCTTGAACAGCATCAATCAGCTGAACCCTTTGGACTTCAACAGCAGTGTTAAGCTGATGGATGCTTGCTGTGGCCCCAGCAGGGGAATCCTGAGCTCAGCTCATGCCTTCCAAGAGGAAGGAGCCTTTGCCTGTTGCTTTGCTTTCACTTTGGGTGTGCGTTCCACAGTTTTTGCCCAGCTTTTGCAGAAAGAAAACAGAGCACCCAGGAGCTGGTGCCTGAAGCAGAAGCTCTAGCAGGCCTGGCCACAGGCCAGGGCAGACACACCTGTATCTGCAATGCTACAAGCCGGACAACAGCTGTGCTGAAGGGCAGAGGTGGCGAGAGATAAGGGCTGAGATGAAGAAGGGGTAATCCGTCAGCCACACTGGAGGGTCCTACCACTCCCATCACCTGCAATACAAACAGAGCACATCACCACAGCTCACTACTTACAGTTGCATCCATGCCATATCCTCCAAAGGCAGTGAAATGGAGGTGTCTTCCATCCAGCTCTGAGCTGGGGGTGGGTCTAGGAGAACCAGCACTGAGCTGGGGGTGGGTCTAGGACAACCAGACCCTGCAGTGGTCCGTGCAGGAGCTGGGCCCAAGGAGGAGGAGGTGGAGGAGTTCTAGCAGGGAAAGGGAGGGGAGAAGAGGGAACCAGCAAGGATGGGAGGAGTGCACAGGGAACCTGGCACATTGAGAAATGCACCTGGTACCAGCCCCGAATGACCAGCACTGGAGTGGTGGAACAGCCAGAGTTGGAGGATATGCCATGTGGCCACTGTGACAGGCAAAAATGTGGCATCAAAGCAAACACTCTGCATTGACACTGGGGGCCTTGGCCCTGCCCTCACTCACCTACTTGAAAAATAATGTCCTAGGTCTGACCCAAGCCAGGTCTTGTGCAATGTTCAGATTCCCCTCAAACACAGGCTAGGAACTCTCATGGAGACAGGCTGAGGGAGTTGGGGTTGTGCAGTCTGGAGAAGAGAAGGCTCCCAGGAGACCTTCTGGTGGCCTGCAGTGCCTTAAGGCAATCTACAAGAAAGCTGGTGTGGAACTTTCTAGAGTGTCAGTGAGTGATAGGACTGGGGGGGGGTGGTTGAGGCCCCATCCCTGGAGATAGTCAAGGTGAAGCTGGACAGGGCTCTGGGCAACCTGATCTAGTTGGGGATGTCCCTGTGGGGAGGTCAGACTGGATGAGTCTTGAAGGTCTCTTCCAGGCTGGACCATTCTATGATTCTATGATTCTGTGATTTTATGATTCTGTGATTCTATGACTCTCTGATTCTGTGATTCTGTGACTCTACGATTCTATAATTCTAGGATTCTGTGATTTTGTGATTCTATGATTCTATAATTCTAGGATTTTGTGATTCTATGATTCTGTGATTCTATGACTCTCTGATTCTATGACGGATTCTGTGATTCTGTAATTCTGTGACTCTCTGACTGTATGATTCTATGACTATGATTCTGTGATTCTATGACTCTCTGATTCTACAATTCTGTGATTCTATGACTCTGATTCTATGACTCTCTGATTCTATGACTCTGATTCTATGACTGATTCTATGATTCTATGACTCTCTGATTCTGTGATTCTATGATTCTGAGTCTGTGATTCTATGATTCTCTGATTCTATAACTGTATGCTTGTCCAAGTGGAGGGAGCAGCAGTGCTACCAAGTGACTTGTCCCCAGTGTAAGAGCTGCAGAAACCCCACAGCCTCTCACTGAACCACCAGGCAGACTCCCTCACACGCTTGGGAGCATAAATCCTACCGAGAGTGGGATCTGAACATTGTACAGTGCAAACCTGTGCCAGGCCAAGCCAGGGACATTGCAAACAGTGGAGTGAACCCACCCATGTACACCCTTCTGACTAGCCAGCCCCCTGTGGCCTCTGGCAGGCCCATCAGGGTGGTTCCCCGCTGGGGACGGTAGGTGCCCCCAGTGCCACCCTCTCCCCACCTCTACCAGGTGTGTGCAGTCTCCACCACCCCACTCTCCAACTTGCAGCCCTCAACTCTCAGCTCAGTCTGGCACAGGTGGATCTTCAAAGTGGTGCGTGGGGAGCAACGGAGATAAAGGGCTGCCGGCCGCTGCCACCCGCCCCTGCCTCTCCCCATGCACCACTTCAAACATGAACCGTGCTCGTCTCTAGTGCCACTTGCGAAGTCCTCTGGCAGGGGGAAGGGGGCCAGGTGCCACGGCAGGGCTGGGGATGAGCTGTGTCTTTTCAGTCGACGGCAGGGGGGCGGAGGTTTGGCGAAGGTCGGGGNTCACCAGATTGACACAGACATTGATCAGAGACCTAAGGTGAGGCAGGAAGGATATGATTGGCTGCCTCTGAAGTGTCAAACAAACCCCTTCAATCAAACTGCTGGCAGGCTCCCACTCAACCTGGCGCCTGCAATACAACAGGAGCAGCCGTTAGCCGCGGGCCCTCCTGCCCCGCACCGGACGCTCCCAAACACGGCGACCCACACACAGTGACGCCCACGGAGAGACGCTGCCGACAGCCGCCGCGGCCAGCGCGGGCACGGAGTGCGCGACACAGCGAGGGGAGGGGGTCCCCAGGCAGCGCAGGGAAGCACAGAGGAGCCACAGAGCACACGGGAGGTCGAGAGACGAGGAACGGAGCTGCCCTGGCCAGCAGCAAGCAGAGGGGGAGGAGCCCTGCGTCGCTCCCTGAGAGATGCTGAGTGCAAGGCAGACACCAGGCGGCTGCCTCAAGTGTGCCTGCGTAGGGCAAAAGGTCTGCTCCCAACTGAGAGAGACTCCTCCAGCTCTTGTGTCAGACCAAAGCCCTCCCTAAGCTGCTTAGCACTCTGGTCTGCTGTGCCACGGTGACTCCCAGACACAGCCTGCCCTCTGCAGTGCAATCCTCACCTCCCTCACCCTGTGCAGCAGGGATGATTTGTTCCATACCAACACTGAAGTCCTTCATTCCAGGAGCCTTTCTTCCTGGTAATTCTTTTCCCTCCAAAACAGCTTTTAGGACTTGCACCAGAGTGGGGTTCTTCCTAATCATAAGCAGGCACAGCATATGTAACATCAGTGGCTCCCACCCTTCATCTCAGGGCCTGGAAAAAGTTCTTCCCAGAAAGAGAGATTGTCCCTTGGGATGTGTTGCCCAGGGAGGTGGTGGGGTCAACATCCCTGAAGGTGTTTAAGAAAAGCTGGAATGAGGCACTCAGTGCCATGGTCTGGTTGATTAGTTAGGGTTGGGTGATCAGTTGGACTTGATGATCTTGGAGGTCTATTCCAACCTGCTTGATTCTGGGAGTCTGGGATTCTGTGAGTCTAGCTCTCAAGCCAACAGCTGACTGTGCCCTTACTGGGACAGAGACAAGGGCTGTCTAAGTTGTTAGCTCAATACTCTCCCAGCCAAGGTCCTCAGTGCACTTAGAGGCATGCGAGGGACCAGGTGTTCACTACAGAAGTCCTTATGCAGACCACCACACACCTCATCTTTGGCTACTGAGGTCTGGCACCCCACCAGCTCCATCTCCTCTTAAGAGACCTCTTGGCCCCATGATGCTTAAATGTGGTTGCTGCATTGAGTCCAGTGGCTTTCCTGTCTCTGTCCATTTGTGTCTAGAAGAGTGATTTTAGCCAGGCACAGGTACAGAGAGTATGATGGGAATTTAAATGTATCACTATTCCTGCAGCTTTATACAAAGAGGGAAGAGTTTCAGGAACAGGAAGACTCCTAAGCTGCCTTTAAGGCAGAAGGAAGTATGAGCAAGAAAAGAAGGAATGAGAGAGAAGGCAGCAAGACATAGCAAAGAATCAAACTAGCAGGAAGGAGTTTCTGCCCCCAAATTCCCTAGGAGGGCAGATTGTCAGCCAAAGGAAAGTGACAGATAGTGATGCCAGAAGGAAAAGATCACCTCCCTTTTATTTCCTCCCCCTCAGCTGGCTACAGATGATACCCTCTGGGACCTAAAATTTTAGGTACAAGGCCTAAATGTTGATGTTCTGTAACATCTTTTGGCTTCTCAGCTTGAGACTGCCACGAAAGTGACTGATTCCAGCAGCCTGTGAGGGAGGGTGACTGAGACCAATGACTCTTTTGACTCAGATGGAAAGATCTGCTCAGGATGGAAAATCCACAGGGCTGAGAGATTTTATACCAAGCAGACTGGGTTTGAGTCACTGCCTCAAGCAGGGATGCTCCATCCTGATTACTTCTGGAAGCTGCAAAAGCCTGTACCATAATGCCACTGTGTGATGCCACTGCCTGGACATATGCAGCTCTGTTCCCTTTACTAGGGAGCACTCAGAAACCACCACACAGCTCCAGGCTGCTTCTGGCTTTGCAGAGAACATCACACTATTTACATGCTAGAAATGCTCTTACTGCAGCCTAGCTATCCATTAACAACATCAATTTCCACACCTAAAATATCTAAGGAGGGTAGTGTGAGGCTGCAAACAGGATGACATTCTGAAGCAAGAAAAATTTATGTGCTAGAAATGCTCTTACTACAGTCTAGCTATCTGTTAACAAACAGCATCAACTTCCACAGCTAAAATAACTAAAGAGGGTAGTGTGAAGCTGCAAACAGGATGACTTACTCTGAAGCAGGAAAAATTTACATGCTAGAAATCCTCTTACTGCAGCCTAGCTATCCATCAGCAAACAGCATCAATTTCCTCAGCTAAAATAACTAGAGAGGGTAGTGTGAGGCTGCAAACAGGATGAGTTATGCTGAAGCAAGAAAAATTTACACGCTAGAAATAGTCTTACTGCAGCCTAGCTGCCTGTTAACAAACAGCATCAACTTCCACAGCTGAAGTAACTAAGAGGGTAGTGTGAGGCTGCAAACAGGATGAGTTATGCTGAAGCAAGAAAAATTTACATGCTAGAAATACTCCTACTGCAGCCTAGCTGTCTGTTAACAAACAGCATCAATTTCCACAGCTAAAATAACTAAAGAGTTATTTTAGCATCAACTTCCACAGCTAAAATAACTGCAGAGGGTAGTGTGAGGCTGCAGACAGGACGACTCATGCTGAAGCAAGACAAGTTTACATACTAGAAATACTCTTACTGCAGCCTAGCTATGCAGTAACAAACAGCATCCTCTAGTGTGAGGTGTCCCTGCCCATGGCAGGGGGGTTGCAACTAGATGATCCTTGTGGTCCCTTCCAACCCTGACTGATTCTAGAATCAACTTCCACAGCTAAAATAACTGCAGAGGGTAGTGTGAGGCTGCAAACAGGACGACTCATTCTGAACCAGGGAAGATGAGGGCTGTGGAAGTTCTGCCTGCAGTTCTTGCCTTGCTAACCAGAAGACACAACAACAACCATCACCACCACGAAGTCAAGACAAAGGCACACTTACAGAGATCAAAACCACATCTCCTCCTTCTCTGGCGCCAGGCTCTAAAGGTTCACTGCCACACGGACAGCCTGCGCCAGGTGACATCCCCACAGTGCTGCACAGCAGAAACGGACCCCAGGGGGGCTGCCACCTCCACCTTGCTCACCTCAGAGTAGGCATCTTGTGAATTTTATTGAACATACGGTCCAGCCTCTTTAGGATGAGGATGAGGGCAGGTCTCACCGCCTCGGCCGTCCAGTCCGTGATGGGCAGCATCTCCATGACGTAGCGCCGCAGCCCGCGGCTCTCCATCGTCTGCGTGTCATACGGGGCCAGCTTCAGCAGGGAGTGGGCAATCTCTGCCAGCCTGGAACCAGGGGGGTGGGAAAGGGCAACATCAAACACAGCTTCTCCACCTGCACCACTGAACTCACAGCCAAGGGTTCAGCAGCCTCATGAAAACAAAGAAGAGGCAAGGTGAGGGCACAGAGGGCACTGCCAGCAAGCGTGCTGATGGCACCGAACGACACAGGAGGGTTGTGCTGCCATTCAGCCTGACCTGGACAGGATGAGAGCTGGGCAGGGAGACATGGAATGGAGTTCAACAAGAGCAAGGGGAGAGTCTTGCACGTGGGAAAGAACAACCTCATAGAGCAGGAGAGGTTGGGGACTGAGCTGCTGGAGAGCAGGGAAGGGGAAAAGGACCTCGGGGTGCTGGTGGGTGGGAGGTTGCCCATGAGCCAGCAATGTGCTCTGGTGGCCAAGAAGGCCAAGGGCAGCCTGGGGTGGATTAGAAGGGCTGTGGTCAGTAGGTCCAGAGAGGTTCTCCTCCCCCTCTCCTCTGCCCTGCTGAGGCCACATCTGGAAGATTGTGTCCAGTTCTGGACCCCTCAGTTCAAGAAGGACCTCAGGGAACTTGCTTGAGAGAGTCCAGCACAGAGCCACAAAGATGCTGAAGGCAGTGGAATATCTCCCTGATGAGGAGAGCCTGAGGGAGCTGAGGGCTCTGGAGCTTGGAGAGGAGGAGCCTGAGAGGTGACCTCATTGCTGGTGCTCAAGATGTGCAGGGGGAGTGCCCAGAGGCTGGAGCCAGGCTCTGCTGGGTGATGCCCAATGCCAGCACAAGGGGCAGTGGTGGAAGTTGAGGCAGAGGAAGTTCCATGGAAACAGAAAGAAGACTTTTTTCCCTGTGAGGGTGACAGAGCCTTGGAGCAGGCTGCCCAGGGGGGTTGTGGAGTCTCTCTCTCTGGAGATAATCAAAACCCACCTGGATGTGTTCCTGTGTGACCTGCTCTTGGTGATGCTGCTCTGGCAAGGGATTTGGACTGGATGAGCTTTGAAGGTCCCTTCCAACCCCTAACACTCTGTGATGCTATGACCAAAGGTCTTATCTGGGGCTGCTACTGCTAAAAGTCATGGAGCTAAACAGATGTATTGATTTCTGAGCCTTGTGTGCCCCAGAGTAACTGTAAAGGTAGCACTACAAAAGCAGCCAGGTCCATCATTTTTCAGTTTGCAGCCAAGCACTAGGCAAAAAGGAGATGAGTCTGTGGCAACAGGCATCTCTCCTTTAAAGTTACCCTTTAAATGATTAAGCATTTGCTGGAGGGAGTGGAGGGGGGAGGTCGAGGAAACAGCAACATTCAATTCATATGCAAATACACAAAGCAAACAAAACCCACCAGCCCACTCCCAAAGGAATCCAGGGCATTTGTTAAACAAGACCCAAATTCATGTCAGACACAACCTTGTGTTCTACAGAGACAGAGGAAGATCCCAGAGCACTGGAACAGGCTGCTCAGAGAGGTTGTGGAGTCTCCTGCTCTGGAGCCTTTCCAGCCTTGTCTGGATGTGTTCCTGTGTGACCTGTGCTGGATTCTCTGCTCCTGCTCTGGCAGGGACTGGACTGGAAGATCTCCAGAGGTCCCTTCCAACCCCTAATATCCTTTGATCCTCTGCCTTAAAAAAGACAGTTTTAAAACCATCACACAGCCTGGATCCAAAGACTGGGAATGAATCTGCCAGCTAGGCAGCTTTGCCTTTTGTTTCATGTAAAAGGTAAAAAGAGCTTCAGAGGATTTTCTTTGGCCCTGGGGCAGGAGCAGAGCCAGTTCAGTGCATTGCTAGGATCTGCCACCCTTCATCTTCCTTTACAGGGTTTTACTGAGGGAGAAAGTATAGCCCTCAGAGGAGTAATTCACAGCCAGGACAGCCTTTTGGGCTTCAGGGAACAACACAAATTACTGTTAAGGTGGTGCTGGTTCACTTTTGAGGCCAATGATCTCCAGAGGGCCCTTCCAACCTTAAGATCCTGTGATCCTCTAAATTTCTCAGTGCCAACCTGCACTACTTTGTGAACAGCAAACAAAGAGAAGAGAATCAAGATGTGCTCAGTAGGCTCTACCCTCAACTTCTTGCAGGTTGCTACTGTGGGCAGTGGTTTGCAGAGAGCACCCAGCCAGCAGGCTGTGCTCAGTGCTGCTCCTTTACAGCAGACTTTGTGCACCTGCTGTGTCACAGGCTGAGGTGCTGGGCCTGGAAATGCTTCCTCCCCTATCCTTCCCCATAGTTCAGGCATTCCTGCAATGCAGTGCAGTGGCTACTCTGCCTCCTCTGCCTTGTTAGCAGCTAGTTCTGATGCAGAGTGGCACAGGAGGAGATGAAGGTCGTATCCAGGCAGCTAGGGAGCTTCCCCATCCCTTGCCCTGCAGAAGCAGCCTTGCCTGCTCTGCTCCTCACTACAGCTTTTTTGGATGTAGCAGGTGGACTTCCAGAGAGCTGTTTCATCCACTGGAGATGGGGAGTCTGAATGAGACCAGAGGAGAGCACATGAAACCTTCCTTATACACAAACAGCCTCAGGTGCAGACCAAGGGACATCCAAAACGAGCTCAGGGTGTTTCAGACAGCCCTAGGAGGAAAGGAAACTCCCTGGGATGAGCAAGGAAAAGCAGACTGCCTGTGGAATACCTCATGTGGGACTTCACATCCAGGAGCTCCAGAGAAGTCACTCGGGGCTCACCAGCCAGGTTCTGCAAAATCTTCAGCCTGGGGCCACAGTGCTTGTAGAACTCTGTGCAGATGTTCAGCAGGGACTCCCGGGGCCTCCGGAACTCCTCCCTGGCGATTCGTTCGTCCAGCTCCTCCCGGGGGAGACCCTGGCCCTCCTCCAGCAGGTGAAGGTTCTCCCTGCAGGATATCCAAAGAGAAAGAAAGTAGGAATATGCAGTGGGCCAGCAGAGAGGGATGACAACACCCTCTCCTTTCCAGGCAACTGAAAGCAGAGTTGTACCTGAAATAAATAAATAAAATAATAATAAAAAAATAATAATCATAGAATCTTAGAATCATAGAATCAGTCAGGGTTGGAAGGGACCACAAGGATCATCCAGTTCCAAACCCCCTGCCATGGGCAGGGACACCTCACACTACATCAGGCTGGCCAGAGCCTCATCCAGCCTGGCTGCAAACACCTCCAGGGATGGGACCTCAACCACCTCCCTGGACAACCCATTCCAGGCTCTCACCACTCTCATGGGGAACAACTTCTTCCTCACATCCAGTCTGAATCTCCCCACTTCCAGCTTCACTCCATTCCCCCCAGTCCTATCACTACCTGATACCCTAAAAAGTCCCTCCCCAGCTTTCTTGTAGCCCCCTTCAGATACTGGAAGGCCACAAGGAGGTCTCCTCAGAGCCTTCTCCAGACTGAACAGCCCCAACTCTCTCAGTCTGTCCTTATAGCAGAGGTGCTCCAGCCCTCTGATCATCCTGGTGGCCCAGGCCCATGATGATGATGATGATAATAATAATAACAACAACAACAACGATAATAATAATAATAGAAAAAAAACAGAAGTAAAAAAAGTATAATTATAAACTGCAAAGTATTGTTAAATATGGAATTTGTTTAGGAACTATCCTTTGCTGTCCTCTCCTGAAAAAGAGGCTGCCTGTCACAGCAACAAATGGGTGACACCCAGTGAACCCAGAAACTGCTGGGGAACAGTGGATGTAGTCTGCCTTGAGCTCAGCAAGGCTTTTGACACTGTCTCCCATACTTGGTGAGCAAGCTCAGAGGGTGTGGGACAGAAGAGCAGAGAGTGAGATGGATTAGGAAGTGGTGACACAACAGAGTGCAAAGAATCAATGGTGCCAAGGTCCAGCTGGAGAACTGTAACCAATGGAGTCCCCCAGGGATTGGTGCTGGGTCTGGTCCTGTTCAACATCTTCATCACTGACATTGATGAGGGGACAGACAGACAGAGTCTGCTCAGCAGGTTTGCTGATGACACCAAACTGGGAGGTTTGGCTGAGACCCCTGAAGGCTGTGAGGCCATTCAGAGACTTGGACAGACTGAGAGCTGGGCAGAGAGGAACCTAATGAGGGTCAGCAAGGAGAAGTGCAGAGTCCTGCAGCTGGGAAGGAAGAAGAAACTGCAGCAGGACAGGTTGGGAGGGGATCTGCTGGAGAGCAGCCCCAAGGAGAAGGAGCTGGGAGTGCTGGTGGACAACAAGTTCTGCATGGGACAGCAATGTGCCCTGGGGGCCAAGAAGGCCAATGGGGTCCTGGGGGGCATTCAGAGGAGTGTGTCCAGCAGAGCCAGGGAGGTTCTCCTCCCCCTCTACTCTGCCCTGCTGAGACCTCACCTGGAATATTGCATCCAGTTCTGGGCTCCCCAGTTCAGGAGGGACAGGGATCTGCTAGAGAGAGTCCAAGGGAGGGCTGCAAGGATGCTGAAGGGACTGGAGCAGTGCCTGGGGAGGAGAGGCTGAGAGCCCTGGGGGTGTTTAGCCTGGAGAGGAGAAGGCTGAGAGGGATCTGATCAATGTCTATCAAGAGCTGAGGGCTGGGGGTCAGGAAGGAAGGGACAGGGACAGGCTCTGCTCAGTTGTGCCCTGGGATAGGACAAGGGGCAGTGGATGGAAACTGCAGCACAGGAGGTTCCACCTCAACATGAGGAGGAACTTCTTCACTGTGAGGGTCCCAGGGCACTGGAACAGGCTGCCCAGAGAGGTTGTGGAGTCTCCTTCTCTGGAGCCTTTGCAGCCCTGTCTGGATGTGTTCCTGTGTGACCTGTGCTGGATTCTCTGGTCCTGCTCTGGCAGGGGGGTTAGAGTCAGAGATCTCCAAAGGTCTCTTCCAATCCTTAACATCCTCTGCCCCTGTGATGCTGTGACAGTTAATGGCATGCCAGGGAAGACTGGGCAAGGATTTTACTGTACCTGATGAAGTGCAGCTTGGCTCCTTGCTCTGGGTACCTGGAGAAACAGAAAGAGCATGGTCAGAAAGAGCAACTTAGTAGTGGCAGGACTGTGTCCTTCTGAAAGCAGCTGACACCCTCCCAGCCCAGAAGTGAATTCACCATGGGCAGGCAGTACCTTGTGTCACTGGAACAATGGCTACATGTAGTCAGTGACCACACTGAATGGCCTTCACCTCCCAGGTGGAAGCAAATCAGAGTCCTACAGTTATGGCCCTTGTCATGAAAGGAAAAATTCAGGACCCAGAGTCCTCTTTCAAGCAATTCCTCTCTCTGCTTCCCCCCAGCAGTGCTCAGTCTGTTTGGTGAAGCCAGAGCTCACCTAGTGCAAAGAATATTTCAGCATGGTTTTGTTTTTGATGTTTTATTGTCATCTTCTTTTGCCACTTCTCATTCAGGAAGTATTAACCAACCCTGACTAACACATCCAAGGCTGCAACAGTCACCATTCCACCACCACCAGGCTCCTGCTGGTGCTTCCTGCCTGTTGCAGTGACAACACAGCAGAAGAAACAAGGGCAGGAGACATGGAGCAGTGTAAAAAAAAAAAATTTTTAGATCAGAACATTTGATGATCAAGAAAGACCTGGAAATGCAGGTAAAGACATCTGAGGCACACAGCACCAGGAGTCTCTGTGTTGCCTGTCAGCAGACACACATCAGCTGCTCTCCAACACTGGCAGACAAACAACAAATCACTGCCTTCCAGTACACCTGATGTGCCTTAGGCTGAGGGATCTTGCAGGGGAAGTAAATGGCTGTGTAAGGTTACATCCCTCCCTGGAGGGGGCTGAAAAGAACCCAGCCC
>VXBD01006591.1:0-67610 GCA_013399975.1 Indicator maculatus
ATGAGCCTCACCGGGCACATTTTAACCACAAACACTTTGATGTGTGAGCCTCACCAGTAGTAGTTTTAACCACAAGCACTTTGGTGCATGAGGCTCACCAGGAGTAGTTTTAACCATGAGCACTTTGGTGCATGAGCCTCACCAGGCACATTTTAACCACAAGCACTTTGGTGCATGAGCCTCACCAGGCACATTTTAACCACAGCACTGTGGTGCATGAGCCTCACCAGGAGTAGTTTTCACCATGAACACTTTGGTGCATGAGCCTCACCAGGCACATTTTAACCACTAGTCTTTTTTTTATTTTTTTAAATGTATATCTTCTCTTTCCTTCTGCTCTCACCTAAGTACATTTTCCTACACAAGCATGGAATTTAATTTGCTCCTGAGAATCCTGATGACTCATTAACAGGAATATATCCTTTAGGTCTCATTAATGTAGCTCTGACTATAATTTGCAGATGATTCTCTAAGTGTATTTTCCCTTCCCCATCTTCCCTTACAGCATGTGCAATCTCCCAGTGTGACTGGAATGGTTATAGCAGAGAGATCTCTTAAATAATTTTGCCTTTCTTTGGACTCAGTCTTTTTTGTGCTCATCTATTCTCCCTTTCATTTAAGGGTTGGAGTTGGCTTTCTTTTTTTTTTTTTTTCCTTTCCTTTTAATTGTCCATAGCTGGTTTTAAAGTGGGTAATCATTTCTCACTGTGGTGCCTCTAACTACTTTAGAAGGCTTTCTCTAATTCCTTTAATGCTCAGAGAATCACAAACACTGCAGGATCTGCTAAGGTCTTAGCAGTCCGGTGAGCCTCCTTCTAGGAACAGCTCAGAAACAATGCATTTTCTGTGCACCAAACAAAAATATGCATGCCACTCCAGCAGCCCTGATTTGGAGAGCTGTTTCTGATTACTGATGGAGAATTCCCTCTGTTCTTCATTAAAGGCTGAGATTCTTTTAAAATGCTTATTTACAGTGGCAGTCCTAAGGGGCAGGCTCTGTATTTAACTGCCTACAGCTTGAAATCTCTTTCAACATGAGGCCAGCTCCGTGTTAGGTAACTTGGTGGGTGAGTAGTGCCACATTCCTGCTCTGCCTATGGGATAAAGCAGCCTCACTACAGCACGGCTCATTTATTCCCTGACTGTCATTAGCATTAATGAGCTTTGCATGTGCACATCAAGGACAGGAGAATTGTAGCTTCTTAGGCTTAATGTTATGTGTTCAGGGGTCCCACTCTTTCTGAGCCAAATCCTGCATGCTGGCTTGAGAGCAGGCCTGGAGAAAAGGACTTGGGGGTGCTGGTGGATGAGAAGCTCAACGGGAGCCAGCAGTGAGCACTTGCAGCCCAGAGAGCCAAGCAGAGCCTGGGCTACAGCAAGAGAAGTGTGGCCAGCAGGACCAGGGAGGGGATTCTCCCCCTCTGCTCCACTCTGGGGAGACCACACCTGGAGCACTGTGTCCAGTTCTGGAGCCCTTAGTACAGGAAAGATCTGGAGGTGCTGGAAGGTGTCCAGAGAAGGGCCAGGAGGATGAGCAGAGGGCTGGAGCTGCTCTGCTGTGGAGACAGACTGAGAGAGCTGGGATTGTTCAGTCTGGAGAAGAGAAGGCTCTGAGGAGACCTTCTTGCGGCCTTCCAGTATCTGAAGGAGGCTCCAAGAAAGGTGGGGAGGGACTTTTGAGGGCATCAGGGAGTGATAGGACTGGGGATAATGGAACAAAACTAGAAATGGGGAGATTCAGATTGCATGTAAGGAAGAAGTTCTTCACCATGAGGGTGGTGAGACACTGGCACAGGTTGCCCAGGGAGATGGTAGAAGCCTCATGCCTGGAGGCTTTTGCAGCCAGGGTGGATGTGGCTGTGAGCAACCTGCTGTAGTGTGAGGTGTCCCTGGCCATTGCAGGGGGGTTGGAACTGGATGATCCTTGAAGTCCCTTCTAATCGTAACAATTCTATGATTCTATGCAGAAAGAAATGGGACAGAGCCAGGGAAACAAATTCAGTAGTTACCAGGCATTGCTGACTCAATGGAGGACAGGAGCACATGAACTCAAACATCTCCACAGTGTCTGAGTGCCCTCAACATACACACTTGTTCTAGAGTTTTAGCTCCTGGACGTCTGGAAGCTCTAGTAATGAAATGCAGGATCAAGGAATGCTTCAGGACATCATTTGTGACTGGAGAAGGAGGTGTCAAAAGAGAATTATCTGTCTCATCATTGCCATCAGGAATCAGGACCCCCTTACCCCAAGGACTTGGACTGAAATTAAGGCTAGCAGCTTAGCATGAGTTTTGCAGTGGCCTACTCCATACAGTTACTGATTAAATGACTGAGTCTGCACAATGGAATGCATTCTCCATGAATTTTCCAGGTGCAGGTTCTGTGGGAAGATACCTGGCTGGTACCAAGGATCTGTACCTGCCAAGTACGATGGATGATTCCTCTGTCCATGGTTGTTGCTTCGGAACAGGGGGAATAGAGCTGCTGTCAAGAGACACTGATGCCCTGGTGCTGTTAAGAGAAACATGAACTTTTGTGAGCTCTGCTCATTATCATGTCATTATAATACAAAAACACACCTCCTGGCCTAAGGACACCTGCCTCCAAGGAAGACAATGTCTTGGGCACACCTCCTTGCGTCCAGCCCACACCTCGGGCACTCTTCCTTGGGCTTGAGTGGAAGCCTTGTTTGTGAGTGGCACAGGGGCAGAGAGAGGCAGAGTTCAGACATCAACAGGTGAGAAATTGAATATAAAAGATGTCTCCCTAGCAATGGGACAGGTTTCAACAAAAGCAAGAGGTTTCAACAAGAATAAAAGTTTTCAACAAGAACAACAACAAGAACAAAAGGTTTCAACAAGAGCAAGACGTTTCAACGAGAACAAGAGGTTTCAAGAAGAAGTAGAAGCAGCAGCAAGAAGAAGACTTTGAAGGAAAGCTTTCCCCATGAAGATGAAGAAAAGATCAGAAGGACCTGCAGGACTGGAGCCAGGACAAGAGAGATGTCTTTGGACCCTTGTGTTGGTAGCTCTTTCCCTTTCTCCTCTCACTTCTCTCCACCTCTTATGGGCAAGCAATAAAATTTTACTGTTGATTGAAGTTACCCCCCTGGCCTGGTCACCTGAGTTTTTACACTTTGAGCTCTCACTCATGAACCATCATGAGTCCACTGCATGACACCATCCCACATCTATTTCATGTCTGCTTTCTGTTCTCATTGCAGCTTTCACCCAGAAAAGTGGATGCCATAGTGCAGATGATTTGGGGATTGCCACTACACATCTGTTCACTTTGCAGCTGTTCAGAAGGGGTGCATGAGAAACCCAGGTTCAAACTTCTGTTCAGTCTCATTTTCATCATACATCACACACACCCCTGATCAGGCAGGAAGAGCCCTGACCATCCAGGAGCAGAATGACTTGCTTTCAGTCTCATCCACTGGAGAAATTCTGCTTGTGTTGATAATTAAGCATGCAGTGCAGCAAGTCTTCTACATCTTTGGCCTAAGGATCAAGCTACAGACTCGGTCAGAGCCTCTGATATTTTCAAGCTCCTTCTGCAGAGCATTTTCCAGTTTGTAGAAATAAATGTATGAGGCAGAGGTAAAGAAAAAAAAAAGATAGCTGCATGACTCTGGACATTGGGGCACTCACAAGGGTTAATGGAAGAGTGTGGTGGGTTGAAATTAATTCCCCCCCCTCCAAACTAATTTGAGAGAATTAACCCCCCAAAATAAAATTGCCAGGCCAGCTCAGATGGAAGCAAATGAAGCTGTATTTACAAGCAAAACCACAATCTAGAGATATGAAATGCAATGAATATGTACAAAACATACAATATTTACAGGTGTTTACAATTTATAAACAACACAAGAACCCCGCTAGACAAAACCAGGGGGCTACCAACAGCTTCCCCTCTCCTTCCCTCCCTTCCTCACCCTGTACAACAGATCTGTGGAAAATTTCCTGGGCATCAGCCTAAAACTGCCACAAAGAACCACGTTCCAGCTGTGCTCTATATCTCACAGAACCAAAACTGAAGCCCAGATTCCTCAAACTCTGTGTGAATATCCACCCGTGGGCCAGTGGCTGCCTAGCTTTGAGCCACAACTCAACCAGAGACACAGAAAACCCTTCAGAGCACAAGGGTGGTGGAAGGAGCACCTTTCTGCAACAACAACAACGACTTGGACAAGTCAGAGAATTCACTGAGAAAAAAAACAAACAAACAAACAAAAACCCAAAAAACCAAGAGGGAAAAAGGAACTTGAACAAACAAAAAAAAAATTCTCGCTGGCCCTAATTGGAAGCTGTGGCCCAGGCTGCGAATCCCTGCTCTGGAATGCAGCTATAATGGGTAGCACTCAACACAAAATCGAAACCAAAACTCAACCCCCTCTGCCTCTTCTCAAGTTCTGCTGCCTGAATTAAATTATTAGAGCCTGCTGTAAAGCAATAATGATTCCTACTGTCAGAAGCAATGTTTCAAACAGATGGGAACCACGCAAAGCATATGTGGGAAACGTGTGATCCGTGCCCCGAGGTCACAGGAGCCGCTCAGACGCCACATGTGAAATATGTGAAGCACATGTGGAGGCATGATGCAAACCCACAGCTGCTGGGGCCTTTGGTGAGCATCAGGAGCGCAGGCTGCAGGAGCTAAAGCTCTCTGAGGCAGCCCTCCTGCCTGGGAAGCTGCAAACCCTGTGCCTGTGAAGCTTTCAATCTCGCTAAAAGATTAAGTTTTTTAAAGCAGTTGCTGCAGGGCAGGCTTCTTAACCCCTCAAATTATCCATCGCTAATGCTGCCTGGTACATCTTTGCTGATGGAATAGTCTTGTTACCCTCTCACCTAATACCTACCCAAGCAGCAGGCTGAGAGCTCTCTGCCATCTGCTGCTGCACAGCTAATCCTTGGGTGGTGATGCTGTTCTCACCCAGTGGGCTTGCCCTGCTTCATGGGAGCATGGGATGGTGCAGCTCAGCATGTGAGGCGCTGAAGGCACTCTGGTGATCCAGCTTGCTCATGGACTGTCTTTGGTTAATGGCCACACTGATGCTGAGGACTGACATGCTGAGGGGTTGACCTGCTGGGAAGTTGCTCTGCAGAGAAGGACACAGAAGTGCTGGTGGACAAGTTCACCACGAGCCAGCAGTGTGCCCTTGTGGTCAAGAAGGCGAACAGTATCCTGGGGTGCATTAAGAAGAGTGTGGCCAAGAGGTCAAAGAAGGTTCTCCTCCCACTCTACTCTGCTCTGGTGAGGTCATATCTGGAGTATTGTGTCCAGTTCTGGGCTCCCCAGTTCTCGAAGGACAGTTATCTACAGCAGAGTCCAACAGAGCCCAAGTCCAGAGAGACAGGTAACTACAGGACAGAGTCCAAGAGGGGGCCAAAAAGATGATTAGGGAACTGGAGCCTCTCTCTTAATGGGAGAAGTTGAGAGACCTGAGGTTGTCTGGCCTGGAGTAGAGCAGCCTGAGAGGGGATCTGATCAATGGACACAAATTAGAAGACAGGAGGTTTCTCTTGAACTTGACTGCCGAACCACTGAACCAGGATTCCAAGAGAGGTTGTGTAGTCTCTTTCCCTGGAGACTTTCAAAACCTACTTGGTCATGTTCCTGTGCAACAGATTCTAGGTGACCCTGCTTTAGTAGGGGTGTTGGACTGGGTGATCTCTGGAGGTCCCTTCCAGCCCCCACCATTCTGTGACTCTGGGTTTTTTTGCTAGATCCCAGGTGTAAATGAAGTTTCTCTTTCCAAACACAGCCCCAGGCTGTACCAAACTAAAGCTCTGTGCTCTCTGGCACAAGTGACCACTGTGACTGAACAACCACATGTGCTGTGATTTGGTTGGGGGTGCCACTCATCTCCCCTGAATGCAGTCTTCAAAGTGTCAGCTGTAAGGCAGTGGTCTAGACCCTGCTGTCAATGAAGAGAGAGGCTTTTCCAAACACCACTTACTATAGGATGCAAAGAACTTCCTCTGGAGGAGCTTCACTGATGATATAAGGGGCCCAAACACTCAGCTGACAGTAAAAGGCCAGCTTCTGGATGGCCAAAGAAGGATGGGCTGGAGCATGTGCAGAGAAAGGCCAGGAGGATGATCTGGAGCTCCACTCCTATGAGGACAGACTGAGAGAGTTGGGGTTGTTCAGTCTGGAGAGGAAAAGGCTCTGAGGAGACCTTCTTGTGGCCTTGCAGTATCTGAAAGCTGGGAAGGGACTTTTTTAGGATGGCAGGGAGTGATAGTACTGGGGGGAACGGAGCAAAACTAGAAGTGGGGAGATTCAGATTGTATGTTAGGAAGAAATTTTTCCCCATGAGGGTGGTGAGACACTGGAACAGCTTGACCAGGGAGGTGGTGGAAGCCTCATCCCTGGCAGCTTTTGCAGCCAGACTGCATGTGGTTGTGAGCAACCTGCTGTAGTGTGAGGTGTCCCTGGCCATGGCAGGGGGGTTGGAACTGGATGATCCTTGAGGTCCCTTCCAACCCTGACAATTCTATGATTCCATGATTCTGTTGGATGTGTGCTGTGCACTGGGGACTTCAGCCCATCAGCCTATCCCATTTGTCTCCTCCACAGAAGTGCAGAGAGCTCCAGCTTTGTTTCAAAGCATAGACGTCAGTGGTGTCCAAGGGTCGCTGTTGCACAGGATCTGCTTGCCAGAGCTTCCATCAGAACTTCTGATGTACCATGTGCTTGCAGGAGGAAAGACCTTCCTCACTACCAAGCTCAGAGCAATCAGGCCCCATGGAGACCCCAGTTTGGAGTAAAGTTTGTTTTTTCACAGTCATTTTCTCCCTGTTCTGTTCCTAGAAATCCTGTGTTGTGGGGAACAGATCTTCTCAGTGGGTTTTTCCTTGCCTTGTCAGAATTCATCCAACTGAGGAAAGCAGGCTGGGCCCTGAAACTCCTCTTGTGTGCAATCAGCCCAGTGGGATGTCATGAAAAGAAAGGTTTTTATATGGAGAAAGTGAAGCAGATGCTGCACTTTTTATTTCATGGTCAGTTTTCGAATGAATCAAAACAGTAACTACAACAGAAAAACACCAGAGGGATAAAAAATCAGTTCCTGCTCTCACCAAAGACAGTGACAAATTTTCCTTTAATTTTAAAACCTGAAAGCTGAAGCATTTGATGGAGAAGTGCAACATATTGCACAGGAATTTGAATTTGAGGGAACACTGATCTCACACAGACTCAGATGCACCACTGCCAGTCACTTCTCTCTGTTGTACAGCTCCTGCTGCTCTTCTTTAGGGGGAAAGACAAAGAGTCTATGAAATATTCATGGCAAAACAAATAAGGTCCATCAAAAATCAATTAGGAAGTCCATTTGATTTTTATAATTTTTAATACACATATTTGAGGTGCAGAGAGAATAAAAAAACAACTAACTGAGCCCTCAGTAGACCATTATAAGCCAGATAAGGATTTACAATACAAGATACAGCACCCATAATGCTTGAAGGATGATGTCATGTCTTAATTATGTTAGCGTTTAGTGGATATACATCAGCCCCACATCTTCAGATATTCAGAATTTACTGTGCCCTTTCTTTGACCCTCACTTTTTTTTTTTTTTTAAGACAGCTGAAGTAGGGAGAACACATTCGAAGCAGATTTGCTTCCAATATTCATCAAGAGACTTCATGCAACAGAGGTTCAAAGTGAGTGCTGGTTTTAGATGGTTTGCCCATCTCTGATGCTTGATAAGAGTTTAGAATCTCAAGGGAGTGATGATTATGGATGTGTTCCTGTGCAACCTGTGCTAGATTCTGTGGTCCTGCTCTGGCAGGGGAGTTGGACTTTATGATTTTCAAAGGTCCCTTCCAACCCCTAACATCCTATGATCCACCTCATGATTCTTAGCTCCCCTCAAGGGTCTGATCCCACACCATCAAAAGCCAAATGGTCATTGTTTTCTGTGGGTCTTGAGGGTGCTCAACACATCAAAAAGTGGAGGACTAAAGCTGAAGCTTTTTTTTCTGGTCCCAGGTCAACGGCAACCTGCTCTGACTCTGCAGGACCATTTTCAGGTGGGACAATACAGCAGCACACAGAGCTTTGCTCTTGTCTGGAGAGAGATCAGTTCCTTCTTTTTGCAGCTGCACAGAGGCACTTCCCAATAGGCAGCCCCTACAAAACCAATCTTGTCCTCATGAAGAAGGAATTTGCATGGTTAGTCCCTTTAGCCAGGCATACAAAAGGGTTTGCTCATTAAGCTCATACTGCATTAACAACTCTGGCTTGCTGCAGAAGAGGGTTATTAGTGGAACCCATGTAGAAAGGACCCTTGCCACAATCATCAATATTTAGTTTTATATTTTATTTTTGAAGGGCTTGTCCATCAAATCAGTCAGCTCCTGTGTTCAGGGAGATTGATGAAGTTTGGGCAAGGGGCAAATATGCCTGAACATCTTCCAGCAATTACATTTGTCATTTTATTTTTAATTCAATGGAGAGAACTTTTCTGACCAGAAAGGCTACCAAATCACAGAATCACAGAAACATTCAGCTTGGAAAAGCCCCTCAGGATCACCAAGTCCAGCCATTAACCCTACTCTCCAAAGGTCACCCCTAAACCATAGCCCCAAGCACCACATCCAAACCACCTTCAAACACATCCAGGCTTGGTGACTTCACCACCTCCCTGGGCAGCACATTCCAGTGCCTGACCACTCTTGCTTTGAAAATATTTTTCCTACTGTCCAGACTAAACCTACCCAGTTGCAGCTTGATGCCATTCCCTCTTGTTCTGTCACTAATTACCTCTGAGAAGATACCAGCACCAACGTCTCCACAAGGTCCTTTCAGGTAGCTGTAGAGAGTGATGAGGTCTCCCCTCAGCCTTCTCTTTCTCACACTAACCATCCCCAGCTCCTTCAGTTGCTCTTCATCAGATTTATTCTCCAGGCCCTTCACAGCTTCCTTGTCCTCCTCTGCACTCACTCCAGCACCGCCACAACTCTCTTGGATTGAGGTGTCCAAAACTGAACTCAATACTCAAGGTGTGGCCTCACCAGTGCCTCCACAATGAACCCCCAGCCATCCATGGTTCTAAAGCTGCTTTTCCCACAGCACTCTCAAGCCTGGTCTGGCAGCCACGTTCCCTGCCTTTGGAAGCAGTTAACACCCATACGCAGTTCCACAGCCAGTGGAGCTGCAGAACCAGGCCTTTTAATTCCAGGGATTTTCGGCATCCTCTCCCTTCAGGCTAGACCCAGAAGAGTTTTCCCAGAGCAAATCTCTGCCCCCTTCTGTTGCAGGGATTTGCACCCACCTTCCAGAGAACGAAAAGGAAAACCTGGAGCAAGGGGGATGGTTCTGCCTTCAGACCTCAGATCTGTGTCAGAAGATGGTGGAAGGTGGGAGGCTGTTTGCTTGGCAGACATTCCAGCTCTTAGCATGTCCTCCTCAGCACTCCACCCAGTTTGCTGGGCAGTAGCACATGCTTTGGATTCTGGTCACCCGCTCCATTAATCAGGCGTGCTGCACATATGTGGGGAAGGAAAACAGGCCTGTAAAACAAAGTGGGGTGAAGAAGGGGAGGGGAAGAAACCATAAAATATCCACCTTGTGATTCTTTCTCCCCTCTTTACAGACACACCTACGAGCTGGGATCTGAGAGGTCAGAGTGCAAACAAATGTGCTTCCATTTTCTTTCTGCCCTTACTTTCTGACCACACTCCATTCCAAATGGAGTTTTCATAACGGTGCTCTCTAGATATCCCCAAATAGGTTTGTTTTGTACCCATAGCAGAGAGATGGGGAGGGGGAAGAAAAAAAAAAAAAAAGCCTGCAAAGTGATTAAGTCTGTGATAATGAAGTCCAGTTCTCTATGAAGCACATGTCACAGAGTAAATTGCTGCTTGCTTTGATTTGTGCTTGAAACGTGAGCCGTGCTGAGTCCCAGATGGCTGCTCCATTGTGCAGCAAGCAGAGCAGTGCAGACATTGCAGTTGACTTGCATATCTTTTCATTTATTCATGTAATTGTGATATATATTCCATACTGGAGAAGGAACCAGATGGTGAAGGGGAGGCTTACAGTGCAGCCACAGGCCCGTTCAGGAAAGCTGTGGCAAACTCTTCACCCTGCCAGGTGTCAACATTTGGCCGCTGAAGTTTTGCTCTCTGAAACAGGCTGCTGGGTGAAAGAATTCACATTCTCACATATTGCCTTCTTGACATGCATAGTAAATGCCTTTTCATGCTAATAAGAATGGCAGGTACACACCAAGAGTGCAATATGTGCCCCATCTGATGCTCCTGCGATAAGGTTTCAGCATGGCAGGGTTAAGAAGCATTTCTAATGACTAAAGCTTCAAGCAGGGAGGACTGCAAGTTACACTTCCAGCAAAGTTCATGGGAATTCAGCCTGCACTCCTGCCTAACAATGAGGGGAGTGCTGTGTGCAATTCACCCACATAGCTGGATTAGCAAAAAGGATTTATTTCCAAGCAGTGAAACTGCTCAACTCTGGTACCAGCAGCAGGACTGGCTGCCGGTATCCTGTGAGCCTTTATTTCCCTAAGGCCCGCGGCACGTGACAAGTTTGAACCATCCTCCTGTGGAGGTTCATCTCCTGTACTTTTATTGTTCTTTTAATTATCTGCACATAAATATATTAATTCCAGAAAGCACAAGCAGGCCCCACTGCCATTCCTCCACCACACTTTACATCCCAACACGGCTCACGAGTGCCGGTTACAAGTTTCCAGGCAGACAGGCGGTTGATCTAAGTTTGTGGGACGACAGCCTTCAGAGATCTGCTTTCAATTTGTCTGCATGTTTCTCCCCCTTATTTTCTTTTTATGGCAGCCTTAATCGTTGCCAGAAGTCTGTATGAAACAACTGGAGGACCCAAAGGCTGGAATGCAGCGGATCAGGAAGGGTTCTCGCGCTTGCTGTGCCCTCGGTTTAGTGGCTAACGTGAGGATTCCCTGCAAATGGGAATCCGGGATGTTAGGCTGGATGTTAGGAAGAAATTCTTCACAGGAAGAAGTTCTTCACAGAAAGAAGTAATTCTTCACAGAAAGAAATAATTCTTCACAGAAAGAGTGATTGGCCCTTGGAATGGGCTGCCCATGAAGCTGGTGGAGTCGCCATCCCTGGAAGTGTTCAAAAAGAGACTGGATGAGGAACTCAGCACCATGGTTTAGTTGATTAGATGGTGTTGGGTGATAGGTTGGACTTGATGATCTCAAAGGTCTTTTCCAAGCTGGTTGATTCTGTAACAACCAGAGAGCTCAGTTTTGGATCTTGACTGGCACATGCAGATGCCCAGTGCTGACGTATTAACTAAATTTTTTGGAACCAGGTATAAATCTGGAATTCCCAGCCTCTGGAGAAATGTGTTGTTTGGAATCACTGCTGTGCCCAGCCTACTAATATGGCATGAACAGCAAGAGTGAGGCTTTATTGACAGAGAATCAGACAATGGCTTTGCCTGGAAAAGACCTTCAAGATCAAGAGGTTGGAGCACCTCTGCTACGAGGATAGGTTGAGGGAGCTGGAGGTGTTCAGACTGGAGAAGAGAAGGCTCCAGGCAGACCTAATAGCAGCCTGCCAGTACCTGAAGGGGGCTACTGGAAGGATGGAGAGAGACTGTTTGCAAAGGCCAACAGGGACAGGATGAGGGACAATGGCTTCAAACTAGAGAAGAGCAAATTGAGATTGGATGTTAGGAACAAGTTCTTTCCTATGAGGGTGGTAGAATGCTGGAACAGGTGGCCCAGGGAGGTGGTTGAGGCTCCATTCTTGGAGATATTCAAGATGAGGCTCGACAAGGCCATGGGCACCCTGATCTAGCTGGGGATGTCCTTGCTGGCTGCAGGGGGGGTGGACTGGATGACCTTGGGAGGTCTCTTCTGGCTTGGACTATTCTATGATTCTATGATCATCCAGCCCAACCATTCTCTAACTCTACCAAGGCTGGTGTTAACCCATGTCCCTCAGCACCACTTCTCTGCCTCTTTGAAGTATCTCCATGGATGGGGATCCCACCACCTCCCCGGGCAGCTTGCTGTGGGCTTTGAAACTCCTTTCAGTGCAGGTTGGTATCCCTGTGCTGGACATCAAAATGGGACTGTTCCATGAATGACCTGACTGAAGTCAAAAGGAATCTCTCCATTGAGTTCAATGGGCACTGGTTCACAGAATCACAGAATGTCACAGGGGCTGGAAAGGACCTCTGGAGATCATCTAATCCAATCTCCCTGCCAGAGCAAGCTCTCCTGGAGCAGGCTGCACAGCACAGCGCAACACTGATTTCTGCATTACAATACCAAAGGGATGAGTTATCCCAAGTGCCCAGCACACAGCACTGCCCAGCACTCAGCACTGCCCAGCTCTCTCTGCAGAATCAGTGGAGAAAGTCAGGTCTACATCCAGCTGCCTGAGAAGAAACACTTGTTCAGAGGTTTTAATCCATAAATAGCCTGTGGCTAAGCAGTGGGGCAGGTTAACATACAGATGTGGGAAACATAAGGAAAGGTTCATCCCCAAATTCTCTGCTTTCCTGCTGCAGTGGTTCCAGGAAGATGTAAAGTTATCTAAGGATTTCATTTGAAGCAATGCTAGAGAGGTGCAGCTTGTCAGGTGCAGATGATGGAGTCTAAAATCCTCACTGCCCTGGTGAACACAAGCCTGGACCCTCCCTGGAGGTCACCAAAGGTTCCTGATCAAATCCCAAGGCTATTACAGGGCAACCTGTTGCAGTGGCTGAGAACCATTTCAGGCATGAAGTTTCTTCTAATGTCCAGCCTAAACCTTCCTTGGTGCAACTTGAGGCCATCTCCTCTCCTCCTGTCACTTGTTACTAGGGAGAAGAGACCAACCCCCACCCAGATCCAGCCTCCTACCAGGGACTTGCAGAGAGCAATGAGGTCTTTCCTCAGCCTAAACAACCCAAGTTCCCTCAGCTGCTCCTCACCAGCCCTGTTCTCCACACCCTTCCCCAGATTTGCTGTTCTTCGCTGGAGCCTCTCCAGCTCCTCAATGTCCTTCTTTTAGTGAGGACCCAAAACTCAAGGCAGGACTCAAGGTGTGGCCTCTCCAGTGCTGAGTACAGGACAATCACTGCCCTGCTCCTGTTGGTCACATTATTGCTGATCCAGTCCAGGATGCTGGTGGCTTGCTTGGCTACCTAGGCACACTGCTGGCTCATCTTCAGCCAGCTGTCAGCCAGCATCCCCAGGTCCTTTTCTGCCAGGCAATTTCCAGATGCTGTGCTCCAGGTCTGTGCCATTCTCAGAGTGCATATGGTTGGAAGGGACTCTCAAAGGTCATTCTTGTCCAACCTCCCTGCAGCTGCCAGCCAACCATCAAACCCCTGTCCAACACCTGCAGATGCCCAGGGCCGCATATGGTCTGAACTTGAATGTCTACAGGGATGGGGCCTCACCCACATTCATGGAGTTTCTGTGACCCAGTACAGGACCTGGCACTTGGCCTTGTTAAGCCTCATAAAATTTGCCTTGGCCCACTGATCCAGTCTCTCCAGGTCCTTCTGCAGAGCTTCATACCCTCAAGCAGATCAGTCCCTCACAGCTTAGTATCATCTGCAAGTGTAGTGAGGGAACACTTCCAACAGTAGCCTTTCTTGTGCTTCGTCCTTCTGCCTACCTGGATTCTGCCTGCCTGGATCATGCACCTGTCTCTTGCCTTGTTTAGGGTGTGTTCAGGACAGGGCTCACAACAGCATCTCAGCATCAAGATTTATCTTTGCAGTGTGCCATAAGACAGCTCCTGTATTGAACCTGTTTGTCTCCCAGGGGAGGAAACACAATGTGAGGCTGCCAAATCACCTAACATTACACAGCTCCATGTGCTGCCTGGGCAGTCACTGCAGAGGGCTTCTAGATACAGGTCTGAAATCCTGCCTCTCTCCAGTGATGTAAGGGGCAGAAAACTGAAGCACACAAATTTCTAAAATTAGGTGTTAGACATATCCCCTACCAAGTACTGTTCATCAAGGGAGATTCTTCTACCTCTCTGCTCTGCCCTGCTGAGACCACACCTGCAATCCTGTGTCCAGTTTGGGGCTCCCCAGTTCAAGAGAGATGGAGACCTGCTGGAGAGAGTCCAATGGAGAGCCAGGAGGATGCTTAGGGGACTTGAGCATCTCCCCTGTGAAGAGAGACTGAGAGCCCTGGGGCTGTTTAGTGTGGAGAAGAGAAGGCTGAGAGGGGATCTGATCAATGTCTATCAATATGTGTGGGGTAGGTGTCAAGTGGAGGGGGCCAGGCTCTCTTGGGTGGTGCACAGGAATAAGCCAAGGAACAATGGAGACAAACTTGAACATAGAAGGTTTCAGCTCAACATGAGGAGAAACTTTACAGTGGAGGTGCCAGAGCCCTGGAGCAAGCTGCCCAGAGAGGTTGTGGAGTCTCCTTCTCTAGAGACTTTCCAAACCCACCTGGATGCATTCCTGTGCAGACTACCCTGGGTGATGATGCTCTGGCAGGGTGTTTGACTGGATGATCTCTGGAGGTCCCTTCCAACCTCTAATGTACTCTGATACTGTGATACTGCATCAGTACTGTTCATCAACTGCATCAGTACTGTTCATCAACTGCATCACTCCAGAAGGCAGTGAGTGAGGTTGCAGCCTAGCAATCAATGTTGTGTTGCTCTTACTTATGGCAGTGACTGTCATGTATTGCAAAGGCAAGTGCCCAACACGAATCACTTCAGTGCAGAGGGCATGCTTGTGTTTTACCACTCTGGATAAAGAAGATGGGATGCAGATTTTGTCAGTGCACTCTTCTGATCTGCTTCAGAGTGGTCGGGGAGGCCAGCGTGGGCAGGGAACCAGTGGGTGATTTTGTTTAAGCAGCACCCCAGCAAACTTTGGCTTTAAAAGGAAAACAGAATTTACCCTTTTGTGAAGCAAGACAGTTGTAAAGTCTGCACCCGAGGCAAAGAAGAGGTAGAAAGGATTATTCCCGACGGAATCATCTTCTGTTTTCCCAAGAACAGTGTGCACAACGCAGCCCCACACTGTGTCCTCTCTTTACACCTATGCAGAGAGCCTCCATATCTGCAGCCAGGACAGAGCTCAATCACTTTCTCTCTGCCATGACTGACAGCCTGATTGCATACAGGCAGCAGGCAGAAAGAGCTCTGTGAAGGGGCCATATGTTGCTAGGAGACAGAGCCTAATGGCATGGGGAGGTGTGCACAGGGGAGGTGATGGAGCTGGAGATGAGGGCAGGGAATGGAAAAAGAAGAAGACCATTTTGTTTTTATCTCTGTGTCATGAGCAGTGCATAAAGGCCTCATTTCTTTCCCATTCATGCAGCAGGAAGCTCTGTTTTCTCTCTAAGCTCACCACATTCACACAGTCAAGGTAAAGCTCAAGGCACCAAAAGTTCACAGCCTACATGTAATCAGGCAAGTCAAGGTACACTAAGGGAAATGGTGGTGGAAATTATTTTTGTTGTTTTTTTTTTACTTACCTTGAGTAACTGAAGGTAAAAATTGAGTTTTATATTCAACTTACACAAGTAGAAGGCCTTTCCAAGGAGCTGAAGGTGGCAATGTATAAAAAGGGAAGAGGGCTGCTGCTGTAGAGTCACATTAATGGTCTGGTTAGCAGCTGGGCCAGCTGACTGAGAAAACAGAAAAGGGACAAGGAACTGTGCTGGCTGCAGTGGCTAATTATCAGTGAGTCCAAAGACTCTTGTGGCTGAGGTGAAAGAGTATTTGTGAGATGCAGATGTACCCTGGTTGTTACTTAATTATTGTAATTACCATTTTAGAGAAGGGCAACAAAGTCCTGTCTAGGAGGAAACATGAAACAAGGAAAGCCATAAAAGAGAAAAACAGAGGTGAAATGGAGCATTCTGAGGAGTGAATATCTACTGCTTGGGTTTTTTCTTTGATGTAGAAATGGAGGAGAAGGAAACAGTCATCTTTGCTGGCTGTAAGTTTCAGCAGACCTTTGCTTTGTAGTAGAAATGTACAGCTAAGAACCCTTTAAGAAAAGAAGCAGTGCCCACCTCTCACTGCCTTTAACATTTAGCACTCCACTTGTGGCCTTTTTCATTCTCAAAAGGACAAAATTTTGTAAAAATAGTAAAATCATTTTGAAACACACCCACCCCACCTCCCCAAACCTACAATCCAGAAGAATCACAGAAATCACAGAAACAAGACCCTCAGGATCACCAAGTCCAACCATTAACCCTACTCTACAAGGGTCACCCCTAAACCAGAGCCCCAAGCACCACAGTCAAACAGCCTTTAAACACATCCAGGCTTGGTGACTCAACCACCTCCATGGGAAGCTCATTCCAACACCTGACCACTCTTGATTTGAAAATATTTTTCCTACTGTCCAGTCTAAACCTACCCAGTTGTAGCTTGATGCCATTCCCTCTTGTTCTATCACTAATTACCTGGGAGAAGAGACCAGCAGCAGCCTCTCCACAAGGTCCTTTCAGGTAGCTGTAGACAGCAATGAGGTCTCCCCTCAGCCTCCTCTTTTTCACACTAACCATCCCCAGCTCCTTCAGTCTCTCTTCATCAGATTTATTCTCCAGGCCCTTCACAGCTTCCTTGCCCTCCTCTGCCCTGGCTCCAGCACCTCCACATCTCTCTTGGATTGAACACATTACAAAGCCAGCACTCACATGTGGCTTGAACCTGTGAGTTTGCTTTGGGGCCGATGAAATGTTCTTTAAAAACGCAGACAGCAAAACTTAAGACACAGTTTGGTTGCTCTCCTATTTAGAAAATAAGCCCAGGATCATCTTACACACCATGTGGAAGCTAACTGCCTGCTTTCCAACCCAAGCATCTGAGAGGAAAAAGGCCTTTTATTTTGTAAAAGTATGTTTGATAGGAGCCGTGGTAAAGCCAACATCAACAGAGGATCTTGTGGCTTTTAAAGAGGCATCATGAATATTAACTCGGGAAGTCAACACAAGAGACGTGCAGAGCACCGTCTTTACTAAAATAAATAAATAGCTACAAAAAGCAAAGGTGAGAAGCCACTGAGGTGCCAGGGAAAGGCAGAGCAAAGACAACAATAATGACACGGTTCAGATATGTAAATGAAAACACTGCCGGCAAGAAAAAGGAAAGAGAAGCTGTTAAAAGTAGCCTCTTTTAGTGCTTTCTGCTAGCAGTCTGCCGTTTGCCATGCACCACTTTAGAAAAGCTGAGATCACAGCGGAGCTCTGAATGTAGATCAGGTGCTATCAAAGCCCTTTCCGTGCCTGCCTGTTGAACACAGAGCTGCGTTTTAACAAATGCAGAAATAATGAGGGCTTCGGATTCCCAGCCTAGGCACAGAAAGCTACACCCAGCTCTCACGTTTCAAAGCAGCCCCGCTCACCGCTGCAACAGCGCCGAGGGGACGCCCAGCTCCAGCACGGAGCTGTCCCGATTTCCGAGAGAGGAATCTCGCTCACATTTCTCTCCTCTTCCCACCCCGAGAACAGGGGCCAGCAAAGCCAGCAGAAGCCAGAGCTAGTATCTGCTAGAGTGAAGGAAGCAAAAAGAGAGACAGTTAGTTTATAGATCTAACTTTTATCACAGTATCACAGTGTACAACAGGTTGGAAGGGACCTCAAGAGATCATCCAGTCCAACCCCCCTGACAGAGCAGGATCACCCAGGGGAGTTTGCACAGGGATGCATCCAGGTGGGTTTGAAAGTCTCCAGAGAAGGAGACTCCACAACCTCCCTGGGCAGCCTGCTCCCAGGGCTCTGTCACCCTCACTGTAAAGAAGCTTCTCCTCATGTTTTTTGTCTGTCCAATGGGACTATTTGGACCTTATCATTATTTTCCTTTTAGCATCTAATGGGGATTATTTACCTTCTATCACTTTTTGTTCAAGATCTGTGGAAAATTTTCTTAGGCACAGCCTAAAACTATACCAGAACACTGTAGGTATGAGTGGGCTCTTCAAAGCAGGTTTGGAAAGACCATCCTCTGAAGGGAGGTTGTGGAGAGGGAGGCACTGGGCTATTCTTACAAATAACTCATGACAGAAGGAGAGGGAATGGCCTCAAGCTGCACCAGGGGAGGATTAGGCTGAACATTAGGAAAAGATTTTTGTGGAAAGGGTTGTGAGGCACTGGCACAGGCTGCCCAGGGAGGTGGTGGAGTTGCCATGCCTGGAGGTGTTTAAAAGCCATCCAGAGCTGGTGCTCGGGGACATGGTATAGTGACAGAGATATGGCTGGGCTTGATGACCTCAGAGGGCCTTTCCCACCTGGATGATTCTGTGGTTCTGTTTTAAACAAAGCTATGTTTGCCTCTCCTTTTCCCCCTGGCATGCGTATGATGTCGTGGTACTGGAAGCCACGCACCTGTTGCAAAGATTCTGTGATTCTACAAAGTTCAGAAGAAGCCATGCAATGCCCAGGCTGTCTGTGAAAATGAACCAAAGGAGATAGATACTTCAGGTGCTAGGATGCATTTCCAACCAAACCCAGGAAACATTCTTACTACTGCTGAAGTAATTGTGGCATCCTGCACGTGGTTCTACTAAGCCATGTTAAGAGAAGGTCAATTTAAACAGTAACAGGTACATTAGCAGGAGCTGGACTGATCAGGGAAACAGGGATCCTACTTTATAGACCATGCTGGCTTGGGGGTGCAAGGCTTTTCCCACAGGATTAACAGAAGGATCTACGGCAGCAACATATCTGTCCAGCAGGTTGGGCTATGGGGAGTGTGGCTGCTTAGCATGAACTAGGATGGAACCTGCTAGTGGAAGGGGGAAATGGGAAACAGCCTGAAGGGGCAAGAGAGAAGGGTATGAGTGCCTGATAAAAACAAAGCAAGAAGATAAATGGGAAGGAGTAGAATAAACCTTTTAAGGTAAAGCAAAATGTTGGTGTTAGAAGCTTACACATAAATTGCCTTCAAATGTCAGGAAACCATTGCAATGACAGCACCACAACATGCTGGTCTCACTGGGGGGTGGCACCCCTTAAACCCTGTGCTTTGCATCACACCAGAAAGATCTGGCACCATTTCACAATGTTCTCATTTTGCCTCATGCTAGTAAATATACTAAAAAAAAAAAAAGGCAACAAACTTCCAAAAACATGGCAAAGAAAGGGCTAAGCCAGCCATGTGCTACAACTCTGCCTGCCCAGGATGCCTTTCCTTTGCTTTCTCATTCTCTGATTTCCCCTCCTAATGACATCCAGAACAAAGTAGGAGCTGTGGTTATGGGGTTTGATTAACCACTTGAAGCAGACTTCAGAACTTTATTGGGCTACAGTCTGCTTTTCCATGTGCTGAATATTCCCTGACACAGACACCCACTTGTCACTCATCACAGTCTCCAAGTGCACAACTGCTCCATGTCACACACACTGAAAGCTGCAGCTCTAAATCAAACTTTTATTGCTGCAGCCTTTTCCCCTACCGAGCAAAAAGGTTAGAGAGCAAATTGAAACCTGCCAGGATGCCACTTAAGCATTAACTTGGCAGCTGCCTCCCCACGGTGCTGCTACAGGTTTTACTCTTCTTCCTCCCCAGTACTCTTACAGCACCACAGTGAACAGCTGTGGCCCAAGGCAGTGAAGTCTGGCAGCTGCAGCACCCAGAGCCAAGCTCTGGAGTGTCTTTTCCCAGTAGCAGCATCAGCAGTGGTGACGTCTGGATTTACTGACAGCTCAAGGGTTTCTCTCTTGGCTGGATTCCCCCCTAGCAGCTGTGAGGCTGTCTCTGTTGCTATCCTGAGGTTGGGCTGTGGTGGGGATAAGAGGGTTCCCTGGTCCTGCTGTGACTATGAGAGTCCTCACAGCGTGCTGCTGATCAGTCTCTGTCCTCAACCACATTACACTGAATTAACCTCCCCCCAACATTTCCACTTCACTGCCTGTTTCTCTTATGTGTGCTTTTCTCTGCACTTCAAACACACTGCCCACCCATGAACCATGTTGCTTCTGATTGCAAGAAGAATTTCAACTCCCTTAGCCCCCTAAGGAGCTATTTTTGTGTGGGTGGGGCTCCCCTGTTCAAGAGAGACAGGGAACTATGGAAAGCCACAAAGATGCCAGGGGGCCTGGAGCATCTCTTAAGAGGAGAGCATTTGGCACTGTTTAGCCAGAAGAAGAGGAGACTGAGAGGGGATCTTCTCAGTGCTGATCAGTAGCTAAAAAGTGAAGGTCAAGAGGGTGGGGCTTGGCTCTACAGTAGTGTCAAGGGGTAGGACAAGGGGCAGTGGACACTAACTGGAACTCAGGAGGTTTCACTTAAGGAAAAACTTTCCTTTGAGGGTGTTGGAGCCCTGGAGAAGGCTGTCCAGAGAGGCTGTGGAGTCTCCTTCTCTGGACACATTCAAAACCTGCATGGACAAGTCCCTGTGCAGACTGCTCCAGGTGGCCCTGTTCTAGCAGGGTGGTTGGACTAGATGATCTCTGGAGGTCCCTTCCAGCCCCCACTGTTCTGTGACTGGGTTTTTGCTAGATCCCAGCTGCAAATGAAGTTTCTCTTTCCAAACACAGCCCCAGGCTGTACCAAACTAAAGCTCTGTGCTCCCTAGCACAGGTGACCACTGTGACTGAGCAACCACATAAGAACTGGGCAGTTTTATCTTAAAGATGATGGTTACTGATCCCTGGGTGATTGGATACCAAGAACTCGTGTGGGACAGGACATGGAATAAGAGAGGATTGCAACTGCTTGCACTGGTAGGCAGGGAGAGGGGAACAGTACATGGTGCAACAGCAATTCAGACTGAAGGAAGCAGACCTCATTCAGGGCAGCTTCTCACCCCCATCCCAATATCTGTGACACAAGATCACAGGATGCTAGGGTTTGGAAGGGACCTCTGCAGATCTTTGAGTCCAACCCCCTGCCAGAGCAGGACCATAGGATCTAGTGCAGGTCACACAGGAGCACATCAAGACAGGGCTTGAAAGTCCTTGTGGAGAAAGAGACTCCACAAACTCTCTGGGCAGCCTGTTCCAGTGCTCTGGGACCCTCACAGTGACGAAGTTCCTCCTCGTTCCTGAAGTGAAGTGAGGTGCAGAGAGGAGCAGGTTAAGCAGAAATCAAAAGAGGCTTTTGAAAGAAAAGTCAAACCCAGACTATTAGTGAAGACCTCAGGAGAAACAGGGACACTGACTTCGAGAGCAGCCTTGCAGCACAGCACACTTGCAGGCTCTTTGGGTTTTAACAACAAAATAAAGCAAAGCAAAGCAAAGCAAAGCAAAACTAAGCAAAGCAAAACCAAAGCAAAGCAAAGCAAAACAAAGCAAAACAACAACCCACACTTTAGTCTCCAGCTTTTCAAAGTGTTCTGTGGGAATTTAGCTAAGTGTCTTGTGCCAGACGAAGTCTTGTTGCTAAAACCCTGCTGAGCGCTTTAGAAATTCAAGGATAAAACACTTGGGAGCGTGGAAGCAGTGAGGACTACCATGGCTCTCCTGTGCCTACAAACAGCTGCTTGGTAATAGTTTGATCACACAATCACAGAGTCATTAAGGTTGGAAAAGCCCTCCTACCCCCAAGATGTTATGTGACAGAATGTCAAAGCTTAGAGCAGCAAGGTTTTTGTTTTGTTCAATCTGGATAACTGCAGATGTGAATATCTCTGCCTGGATCCCAGCAGGCTGCTTCTCTGTGTAATTCCTTCTGTCATGAGAAGATTTTTTGGGTCTATATAGAAATAAACAGAGTCATAGAACCAATAAAGGTTGGAAAAGCCCTCTAAGATCATCAAGCCAACCCAACACCACCACAGCCACTAAACCATGTCTCCAGGTGCCTTGGCCACAGGTTTCTTGAACACCTCCAGGGATAGGGACTCCAACACCTCCCTGGTCAGCCTCTTCCAATCCCTGATACCTCTTGCAGCAGAGAAATTTTTCCTCATCTCCAACCTAGCCCTCCCCTGGTGCAACCTGAGGCCATTTCCTCTTGCCCTATCACTGGTTCCCTGAGTGAGCAGACCAGGTCTCCTGCCCATGCACTGTGATTCTCTCACGCAGACTTTGAGCTCCTTTTAGAGACGTCTGCTCTCTCCGTGAAGCCCAGAGGCGAGGAAGCCAGGCAAAACCCTGAGGCTTCCTCAAGCTGGAAATCCAGAGTTAGAATTCTACATCAAATATAAATTATTAGCACTCCAGTGAATCATATATCATAACATGAATTAATAATATATTACTCAGTGAAATGCTAAGTGGGATTTTTAATACCATCCGACACATTTCCTAATTTATGAACTGCCTATTAAATTTAAAAGTCCTTCCATTTCTTTCTTCTCTATCATATATTAAAGTCTCCTTTCCTTTGAGTCTCCTAATCCTTCATTTATTAACAATATCACTCTTTCTCTTTTCTATTATTGCTTTTGGGTTCTTTCCTTTATTTTCCTTTTGCTTCCCAAGTCTCCTGAGACACAACTTTCACGATAAAAATCTGTAAGAATTAGAGCCAAATGTTTTCTTTCCCCGCATGTATAGGATATTTTACATGAATATATTAAACTCACATGTGTCACTCTTACAGTGATCCATAAATAATAGAAAGCAATAATAGGGCAAATAATACCTACCACCTGTAGCAGGAAGAAGGTGGGAGCTTTTCTCTTTGGACTCCTTGCTTCTCTACTGGTTTTACTACCTAGCAATTAGTATCGTGGAGAATCCAGAGCCAGATAATCCTCAGCAGCAGTGCTGTTGCTTGCCAGATTTAGCTTACTATGCAAAGATTTATACAGATATCTCAAAATGGATCAAGAGTTCTCCTGCACCTCTGCTATACTGAAATCCAGGTCAAGAAGTACAAGGTCAGCATTAAAACAACCAAAAAAAAGCCAAAAAACCCAACCCAAACCCAACCCAAACCAAAAAATCAACCCCAAAACCAAACTCAAATCCAAAACCCAAACTCAAATACAAAACTAAAACACAAAACAAAAACCCCAAACCAAATCTACATCCAAACCCAAAACTGAAAAAAACCCCAAAACCCAAACCAACCCAAAACCAAACTCAAATCAAAAACCCAAACTCAAATACAAAACTAAAACACAAAACAAAAACCCCAAACCAAATCTACATCCAAACCCAAAACTGAAAAAAACCCCAAAACCTAAACCAAAACCAAAACCCAAACCCCAAAACCAAACTCAAATCCAATACCCAAAACCAAATAGAAAACCAAAACACAACCAAATCTACACCCAAACCCAAAACTGAAACAAAACCAAAACCCCAACTCAACCCAAAAACTGAAAACCAAACCCAAACTCAAATCCAATACTCAAAACCAAATACAAAACCAAAACACAAAACCAAAACCCCAACCCAAATCTACATCCAAACCCAAAACTGAAACAAAACCAATGCCCAAACCAAAAACCAAAATCCAAACCCAAACTCAAATCCAATACCCAAAACCAAATACAAAACCAAAACACAAAATCAAAACCCCAAACCAAATCCAAACCCAAACGCAAAACTGAAACAAAACCAAACCCAAACCCCAAACCCAAAACCAACCCCAAACCCAAAAGAAAGACCAAACCCAAACCTCAACCCAAATCCAAACCCAAAACCAAAACCCAAA
This sequence comes from Indicator maculatus, assembly GCA_013399975.1. Classification (NCBI taxonomy): domain Eukaryota; kingdom Metazoa; phylum Chordata; class Aves; order Piciformes; family Indicatoridae; genus Indicator; species Indicator maculatus. The sequence continues at coordinate 23,554 of VXBD01006591.1, forward strand.
CCCAAAACCAAACCCAAAACCGAGACCAAACCCAAACCAAAACCAAAAGACAAACCCCAACCTAAAAGCAAAAAGCAAAAGCAAACCCAAACCCACAAAACCAAAAGAGAAACCCCAGCCCAAAAGCAAAAAGCAGAAGTAAACCCAAACCAAAACCAAAACCAAAAGACAAACCCCAACCCAAAAGCAAAAGCAAAAAGCAAAAGCAAACCCAAACCCACAAAACCAAAAGAGAAACCCCAGCCCAAAAGCAAAAAGCAGAAGTAAACCCAAACCAAAACCAAAACCAAAAGACAAACCCCAACCCAAAAGCAAAAGCAAAAAGCAAAAGCAAACCCAAACCCAAAATCAAAACCCCAAACAAAATCCCAGCCAACTAACCAAAAAAACCCAAACTCCAGACAAACAAACAAGCCAACTAAAACCCCAAAGCTGCATTCCTGGTAATTATCTTCCCTTGTGGAAATGTAAAAGTCGTAGAATGAGAATCGTGGGTAACTGCCAGGCAGCTGCCTCCAGCAGAGCTATCTATGCTCATGCTGGAACTGTCCCTTCTCTTTATGATGTGCTTACCCTTGGGGAGGGCTGTACATGGCATGATTTTCCAGAACTCTCATCATTCCTAAGCGGATGATCCATCAAAATGGATGTTTTCTACATCTCTTTGTGGCATTCCCTCTGCTCAGACTGCAGTGTTTATCCATGGGATTTTTTGCAGAGGAATGTAAATGGGAGCAGATCTGACCCAAGGAGCAGCTCTGCAGCCTGAACATTATTTAGCAAGACTTGTAGGGGAGGTACTGCAGATCCTTCTGGACACCAAACTCCAGCAAAGCCATCTCTAGCACTGTCACCTCCCAGCTGCTCTGCACATGCTCTCTGATCTAGCACACTGAGGAGGAGGAGAGGGAGGACTTTGCAATAGGAGTGGCATGAGTGATGGCATTGAGAGGGGCAGGGGAGAGGTGTCCCTGGATGGTAAAGGTTTCTCCCAGTGCTCTTGCAAGTAGAAGGGCACAAATCACAGAATTGTCAGGGTTGGAAGGGACCACAAGGATCATCCAGTTCCAACTCCCTGCCATGGGCAGGGACACCTCACACTACAGCAGGTTGCTCACAGCCACACCCAGCCTGGCTGCAAAAACCTCCAGGGATGAGGCTTCCACCACGTCCCTGGGCAACCTGTGCCAGTGTCTCACCACCCTCATGGGGAAGAATTTCTTCCTCACATCCAATCTGAATCTACCCACTTGTAGTTTTGCTCCAATTCCCCCACTCCTATCACTCCCTGACACCCTCAAAAGTCCCTCCCCAGCTTTCTTGGAGCCTCCTTCAGATACTGGAAGGCCACAAATGATCTCCACAGCCCTCCCGCCAGCAGCAGCTGGTGAGCTGTGCCATGCTGTACACGCAGGGCACAGGCAGTGTGCAGCTGAGGGTTGCAGGCCATTAAAGCAATTATCTATTGTGAAGTGCTTGAATAAATTGAAGCACACAAGTTGCAGCAAGTGAATTGAAACTACTTTGGCTGCTTCTTTGTTGTCTGTCTTCTTGTCCTCCTGGGTGCCTGTTTTTACCATGGGTGTTAAGAGAGGAATTTCATGTTTACTGACTAACTGATACACAGATGCTGGATCTTGAGAGGATTCCTGGGGAAGAGCCTGAAGACTGAATCAGTTTCCGTCAACAGAACAGGTTCCAAGAACTCAGATGCTTACACACTCCCATGCTGAAATGCACAGAGCAGTTCAGTCTACAAACCCATTTGGACTTTGGGCCTTACACTGAGTTTGCAACCATGGTGTCACCTGTGATCTAGACCTGGGGGTCCTGGTGGATGGGAGGTTGACCATGAGCAATGTGCTCTTGTGGCCAAGAAGGCCAAGGGCATCCTGGGGTGGATTAGAAGAGCTGTGGTTAGTATGTCAAGGGAGGTTCTCCTCCCCCTCGACTCTGCCCTGGTGGAGCCACATCTGGAATATTGTGTTCAGTTCTGGGCCCCTCAGCTCAAGAGGGACAGGGAGCTACTAGAGAAAGTCCAGCACAGAGCCATGAAGATGACAAAGGAGTGGAAGATCTTCCTTATGAGGGGAGCCTGAGGGAGCTGAGGGCTCTGTAGCTTGGAGAGGAGGAGCCTGAGAGGTGACCTCATTCATGTTGATCAAGATGTGCAGGGTGAGTGCCAAGGGGCTGGAGCCAGGCTCTGCTGGGTGATGCCCAATGACAGCAGAAGGGGCAAAGGTGGGAGCTGAGGCATAGGAAGTTCCATGGAAACAGGAGGAAACATTTTGTCACTGTGAGGATGACAGAACACTGGAGCAGGCTGCCCAGGGGGAGTCTCCTCAGAGGAGGCTGAAGCAAGACCTTCTGGCTCTCTACAACTCCCTGAGAGGAGGCTGGGGCCAGGTGGGTGTCAATCTCTTCTCCCTAATAACAAGTGATAGGATGAGAGAAAATGGCCTCAGGTTGCACCAGGGGAGGTTTAGGCTCTACCTTAGAAGAACCTTTTCCACTGGAAGGGTTCTCAACTACTGGACTAGGCTCCCCAGGGTGGTGGCTAAAATTTGGTGTCCTCTGTGTCTCTTGGTGATACACAAAGGCATAAGCAGTGCATGGCTATGTGCACTGTCAGGGGTACCAGAGGGTTTGTGTCTTTCCAGGACTGGACTCTGCCCACAGATTAGAACTGCAGCTGTTTCTGCTGGTTGCTTTGTTGGGTTCAGAAATGTAGTGCCATGAGGAGCAGACATGCACATCATCTGGGTAGGTGCTCCTGGCTGGCAGCTGATGTGGGGTGTAAACCTGCCCATCAACAACAAGTGTAAGGACAGGCTGTTATTTTTAAACATCATTAAGTCAAGGAAAAAAACAGTTCAGCATGACTGTAGTACTAGTAATTGGTTCATTACCCCTAATCATGATGGCCTGCTCACATTATCAGAAGCTAATTGGAGAAAGGAGAGAACAAGAGAATGTCTCACTTCATGCTCAGGTGTGAGCTGCACATCTGCTGTGCTCTCTTGTCTGGATTTCATTAATGACTTGATGGAGCAGCATAGGAAGAGTATAGCAGAGCAGAGACAGGAGCAGAGAAATCGATGAAGCAGCGTTGGGAGGGCAAGAGAATGGTTTGTTGGTCAGGAAAGTTTGCCTAAGAGTGACTTCTGTTGTCTGTGACAGCAGCAGTGACAACCTGCACTGTGGAATGAAAAGGAGGAGAGGCTGAGAGCTCTGGAGCTGCTGAGCAAGGAGAAGAGCAGCCTGAGAGCTGCCTGATCAGTGTCTAAAAGGTGGAGGTCAAGAGGATGAGGCTGGGCTCATTCCAGCAGTGCCCAGTGACAGGACAAGGGGTGGTGGCTGCAAACTAGGAGGCAGGAGGTTTCACAGAAACTTAAGGAGAAACTTCCTTGCTGTGAGAGTGCTGGAGCCCTGGAGGAGGCTGCCCAGAGAGGCTGTGGAGTCTTCTCTGCAGGCTTTCAAAACCTGCCTGGACACTGTGATCCTGTGCAATCTGCTCTAGGTGACCCTGCTTTAGCAGTGGTGCTGGACTAGGTGGTCTCCAGAGGTCCCTTCTGACTCCCAGCATTCTGTGAAATCCTTGTGCCATTTCTGCTCTGGCACAAACTCTTCCTGAGAGACGAGAGGTGTGTTACCAGCAGCTGCCTTCTCCTTGCTGAGAGTGAAGCAGAGGTGCAGAGGGGAGACCTTTAGAGTGCATTGCCTGGTCTCACTCTAGATTTCGAAAAGTCTCCTTCTCAGTCTCCACTCTGTTCCTTTGGAAGACTGATGAAAAGAGGCTGGAGTCAGGTTGGGTTGGTGTGTTCTCCACAGTAAAAAGTGATAGGACAAGAGGAAATGGCCTGAAATTGTGCCAGGGGAGGATTAGGTTGGAGAGGAAGATAATTTCTTTGCTGCAAGAGTGGTCAGGGATTGGAAGAGGCTGCCCAGGGAAGTGGTGGAGTCTCCATCCCTGGAAGTGTTCAAGCATAACTTTTCCAGCAACCTCACGCCAAAGAAGTTTCTCCTCACATGGAGGTGAACCTTCCTGGGTTCTAGCCTGTACCCATTACCCATTATCCTGTGACAGGGCACCACCAAAAGGATCCTGGCACCTTCTTCTTGACACTCACCCTTCAGGTATTTATAGGCATTGGAAGAGGAGAAGAGAAGGCTCTGAGGAGACCTTCTTGTGGCCTTCCAGTATCTGAAGGGGGCTACAAGAAAGCTGGGAAGGGACTTTTTAGGGTGTCAGATAATGATAGGACTGGGGGAAATGGAGCAAAACTACAAGTGGGTAGATTCAGATTGGATGCTAGGAAGAAATTCTTCCCCATGAGGGTGGTGAGACACTGGCACAGGTTGCCCAGGGGAGGTGGTGGAAGCCGCCTGCCTGGAAGTTTTTGCAGCCAGGCTGGATGTGGCTGTGAGCAACCTGCTGTAGTGTGAGGTGTCCCTGCTGATGGCAGGGGGGTTGGAACTGGCTGATCCTTGAGGACCCTTCCAACCCTGACAATTCTATGATTCTATGATTGATAAGGTCTCTGTCTACATTTTACACATTAGGTACCTGGAAAGATTTTTGGTGCAGGACAAGTAGGTAGTGGAAGGCAATGGAGGGAAGATGTCATTCAAGTTATTTTACAGTCTTTTGAATGTTTCAGTCCACAGCATGGACATCTGCAGTGCAGCCAGAACTGCAAAACTGCCAGCTCTGGTACCTGCCCTTTGGAAAGAACACACCAAAAAACCCCAAAAAACATAAAAGAAGCAGCCAAACTAAACTAGTTTCCTGTAGCTTCATCTTCTTCGTGTATTTATTTTTCTAAAAAAGAGCAGTTTGTCAAACACTGAAGGTTGACAGCAAGCCCTGCTGTAAGCAGTGCAGGTAGAGGCTGTCAGGAGTGACAGTGGCTGTGTCACGCCGTGCAGCAGCAGCGGGCAAGGGAATTGGAGAAGACAGGTTCATGAAAAAAAAATGAATGTTGTCAGACAGCTCTGAATTTTTTAGTATTAAAATGGTGAGTGGATTTTGGTGCTCACAGAAGGGAGGGGCTGAGCTTTGTCACACTTCTCTTTCAATAAGGGTCAGTTCTGACCCGTGGCACCTTTGCTGTTCTAGCCATGGGCCTTGAGCAGGTAACTGTTTGCCATCAACACTGTGATGGGTTGGTGGAAGGGATGGTTGAAGACTTACATCATAGAAATCATAGAGTCATAGAATTGTCAGGGTTGGAAGGGAAATCAAGGATCCTCCAGTTCCAACTCCCCTGCCATCAGCAGGGACACCTCACACCACAGCAGGTTGCTCACAGCCACATCCAGCCTGGCTGCAAAAACCTCCAGGGATGAGGCTTCCACCTCCTGGACAACCTGTTCCAGTGTCTCACCACCCTCATGGGGAACAACTTCTTCCTAACATCCAATCTGAGTTTACCCATTTCTAGTTTTGCTCCATTCCCCTTACTCCTATCACTCCCTGACACCCTCAAAAGTCCCTCCCCAGCTTTCTTGGAGCCCCCTTCAGATACTGGAAGGCCACAAGAAGGTCTCTTGGGAGCTTTCTCTTCTCCAGACTGAACAACCCCAACTCTCTCAGTCTGTCTCCATAGCAGAGGAGCTCCACATGAGGTCATTGAATGTATTCTTTTGTGTGCCCCAACCATTAAGCCCAGGCCCTCCAAGATGATGAGTGCTCACAAGGTAGGTACATATTACCCAGCTGTTGCTGCAGCTGCTTTACTTCTGCTCCTGGAAATGGGTAACTTCCATTCTGGTAGTTACACCAACTGGCTTCTGTGAGTTAGTGTCTTTGGAGACTCATTCCTTGGAGCTGTCATCCTGAAAGAGCTTTCCAGAAAGCCATTGCCTCTATGTGCTATGGAAAAATCTTCTCTCAAAAGGTCATATTCATAAGATGACTTCTAAGAGGCCTCCATCAGCCAGGTGGGCTCAGCTTCTCCTGCTGAGCAAGCCAGTGTTCTTCAAGAGGAACCAGGGGCAGGGGACTGGCAGCTGTGTTGTGTGGGGCTGAGAAGCTCCAGCACCTGCAGGCTGAAAGATGGTGGTAGATGCTCTTGGCAGGGCCTAGGCTGATGAGTTCAGGCTGTAGTGGAGCTGTGAGGACTGCAGGTAAGCAAGGATGAGCTGCACTGTCCTGTGCATTCCAGCCAGAGTCAAACACATCTCCCTCGTGAGGGGCAGCACTGAGCAGATGTGTGGGGGGCACTGCAGGGAGCACTCTGGTGATTGTTCCCAAGGAAGCCATGGCTGGAGGGGTGGTTGCTGCTGCTTTCACCCTGCCAGAGCTAAGCCTAAGCCCCTGTGATGCAGGGGCCCTGCCTCATATGTTATTTGGAGCCTAATCCACTTAGGCAAGCAGGGATGAGGAGATCATTGCCTGCCCCAGGAGAGCCAAGGGCTACAGCAAATCCCAGTGGCACAGCTCCATCAAAATAAACACCCACAGCCATCCTGACTACAGGGCAGTGGGAGATGAGAATGACACTGGGAATGAGATTTGAGGAAGAGTTTATCTCACTTTCCATGCAGATATAACTTCACTTTAAAGGGATTCTGCTGCCTTTGTGGTATTTGGGTCATCTTGGGAAGGTTAAGAAACTTTCCTTCTGCCTCCTGAGAAGTTGTGAGTTCTTAGGCCATTTCACTGTAATCCTGTCCTGTACCTCAGCTACACTTCCAGTACTTATTCCAAAGTGAATTTCTCTCCTGTTGGGTTTGTTTTTTGTTTGTTTGTTTGTTTGTTTTAAAAATACACTCAAGATTTCAAATGTGCTCAAATTAAAGCTTGCCCTAAACTGTGAAGGGATGTTGTAAAACCTGTTCATTTTTGAGCACCTGGGGAAGACAGTGTGTGGCAGTTTTAGGCTGATGCCTAAGAGATTTTCCACAGATCTGGAGCAGAAAGTGGTAGAATGTAAATAAATTACCATTGGATGTGAAGGGAAACTAATGATAAGGTCCAAAGAATCCCACTGGGCTGGTAACTAACATAAAGGTAGTTGTATAAACTATTTCTCTTTCTCAGCTCTTTGCTCTAGCTGATACCAGCTGGTGGCTGTCATTTGGCTGTTTCTGACCTTGGCTGTGTTCTTTTTGTGGTTAAGTCCTAAGAAGCTACTCTCTGCTCTTCTCTTTTCCCTTTTCCCTTGTAGAGGGGGGAAAAGGGGTGGAGAGGCTATTGGTAGCCCTCTGCTTTTGTCCAGGGGGGGGGCTTGTGTTGTTTCTAAATTGTAAATACCTGTAAATATTGCATAGTTTGTACATATTCATTGCATTTCATATCTCTGGATTGTAGGTTGCTTGTAACTGCAGCTTCATTTGCTTTCAACTGAGCTGTTTTGGCAATTTCAGTTGGGGGGGGGTAGTTTCAACCCACCATACAGTGCTAATTTTTTTCTAATGGAAGAAACTTTGTCTCCTCTAAAGTCTCCCATTCCTTGGCTGGAGTTCCATACTCACAGGAGGTGCCTCTCTTAGCACCTGATTTATTGTTCCTTTCAGTGGAGCTGTGCTGTTTTGCAATGCTGATGGCTCCACCAGAAAACAGTGATGTGGCATTAAAATTTTAATGAGCAGTGCTCTGTGTTTTGTCCCACTTGGCATCAGATTGCCAGAGATGACAAAACAAAGACAAAAAAAAAAAGTCTATTAGTCATCTGCATATTTAAACCACTTTCACAACAGCAAAAATTCCAAAGGCTAAAGAACAGACAAGAAAAAATGATACAGAAAGAATAAATTAAAAGAAAAAAAAAAGGGGGGGGGGGGGGGAGAGGGAGACAAACCCTGGTCATTTTTTATATTTGTTAATATCTGTATTATACTAAAATATTCAATAAAAATGGGCAGAGAGGAACCTAAGGAGGTTCAACAAGAAGTGCAGAGTCCTGCACCTGGGAAGGAAGAATAAATTGCAGCAGGACAGGTTGGGAGGGGATCTGCTGCAGAGCAGCCCCAAGGAGAAGGACCTGGGAGTGCTGGTGGACAACAAGTTCTGCATGGGACAGCAATGTGCCCTGGTGGCCAAGAAGGCCAATGGGAGCCTGGGGTGCATTCAGAGGAGTGTGTCCAGCAGATCCAGAGAGGTTCTGCTCCCCCTCTCCTCTGCCCTGCTGAGACCTCACCTGGAATATTGCATCCAGTTCTGGGCTCCCCAGTTCAGGAGGGACAGGGATCTGCTGGAAAGAGTCCAATGCAGGACTCCAAGGATGCTGAAGGGACTGGAGCACTGCCTGGTGAGGAGAGGCTGAGAGCCCTGGGGCTGTTTAGTTTGGAGAAGAGAAGACTGAGAAAGGATCTGATCAATGTCTATCAATATCTGAGGGCTGGGGGTCAGTAAGGAAGGGACAGGGACAGCCTCTGCTCAGTTGTGTCCTGGGATAGGACGAGGGGCAATGGATGGAAACCTCAGCAAGGTGGTTCCACCTCAACATGAGGAGGAACTTCTTCACTGTGAGGGTAACAGAGCCCTGGAACAGGCTTCCCAGAGAGGTTGTGGAGTCTCCTTCTGTGGAGACTTTCCTGCCCTGTCTGGATGTGTCACTGTGTAACTTGCACTGGATTCTGTGCTCCTGCTCTGGCACGGGGAGTTGGACTGGAGGATCTCCAGAGGTCCCTTCCAACCCCTAAATTCCTGGGATCCTATGACCCTGTAAACCACTTTCACAACAGCAAAAATCCCAAGGGCTAAAGAAAAAACGATACAAGAAGAATAACTTAAAAGAAAAAGATTTAAAAAGCAACCCTTGGTCATCCTTTATATTTATTTATATTTGTATTATACTAAAACATTCAACATTTCCCAAATGAAGGCTGCGTGTTTCTGCTCCCTGGTTGTTAAATCTGACCTCTGCCAGCACAAAACACTAAAACTGTCCTGGATCTGGTGAGGTTTTGTTGAGTCTATATCTAATAAAAGGCTCAGAAACCATAAATTGTGTTTATACATCGCTGCTGCACATCCTTGTACTTTCACTGTGTTGTTTTCCAGTCTATCAAAGGGGCTGGGGACACTTTCCTCTCTTTGGTTGATTATTTTGACTTTCAGAAAAGTTCTTCTTTTATAACATAACAATTTTATAGCATAACAATGTAGTGTTGTTGTGGTTACTATTATTATTTATTCTTATTAATTTATGATTATTACTGTTATATTATTATTGATTGTTATTAATTTATCATTATTACTGTGATATTATTAATGTTATGTTATTATTATTGTATTATTATCACATTATTATTATCACAGTATTATAATAATCACATTATATTATTATTATCATCCTTCTTCTTATTATTATTATTATTTCTAGGTGGCTACATTTCATACCTGATTTTTGGTTTTCCTTTATTTTTTAAAATGCTTCCTTGCTCAAATGACCACAAATGGAGCTTTTTTAACTCTTCAGAATCCCTGATAAAAAATAAAAAGACAACCAACCAAACATCTCATTGCCACCAATAGCAGTAGAGGAGGGAGGGGGTGGGGTGTGGGAGGTGTGGAGAGGGTAGGAGATTGGAAATTTGCTTTTCCAATTGCAAATCCTCCAGGCAAAATAAACATTGTCTATTTCCCATTTTAAACAGGACAGGCAGACAGACAGAGAGACAACAAGAAAACCCTAATGTCTGTGGCAGGCTGGCTGCATGGCGTGGGTGTGTTTGCTGCTTCTGTTTTTCTAAGTTTCCCCAGTACCCAAAATCCATCTTTAAATGATTGCATTTGACAAAGGCAGGACAAGGAAAAATGGTGCAGCATCTTTAATTTATCAGTTTACCTGAGAAGCAGGCAATAGCCTGTGGGCACCAGATTGTGATTTTTTGGGGTTTTTTTGTTTTTGTTTTTTTTCTCTTTTTCCTACTCAAGTACATTCTCATGTTTTACTGATGAGCTGTGTGCCAGACCCTTGTGTTCTGCGGAGTAGGAGTTTTGTGGAACATCTGCTTCGATGGCTCTGCCTCTTGCTTTGTTTTGTCACTAAGTTCACTTAATGCTTCCCGAAGCACCTAGAGAGGAAGCTCCTTTAATTCAGCAGCATAGCAGGAAGACAGATTCCCTGGTGCTTTTGCAGATGACACCAAGCTGGGAGCAGGTGTTGATCTGTTAGAAGGTAGAAGGGCTCTGCAGAGGGACCTTGACAGGCTGGACAGATGGGCAGAGTCCAACAGGATGGCATTCAACAAGTCCAAGTGCCAGGTGCTGCACTTTGGCCACAACAACCCCATGCAGAGCTACAGGCTGGGGTCAGAGTGGCTGGAGAGCAGCCAGGTGGAAAGGGACCTGGGGGTACTGGTTGACAGGTGCCTGAACATGAGCCAGCAGTGTGCCCAGGTGGCCAAGAAAGCCAATGGCATCCTGGCCTGCATCAGGAATTGTGTGGCCAGCAGGAGCAGGGAAGTCATCCTGCCCTGTGCTCAGCTCTGGTTAGACCACACCTTGAGTACTGTGTCCAGTTCTGGGCTCCTCAATTTAAAGACATTGAGATGCTTGAACATGTCCAGAGAAGGGCAACAAAGCTGGGGAGGGGTCTGGAGCACAGCCCTGAGAGGAGAGGCTGAGGGAGCTGTGGGTGTTTAGCCTGGAGAAGAGGAGGCTCAGGGGAGACCTCATTGCTGTCTACAACTACCGGAAGGGAGGTTGCAGCCTGGTGGAGGTTGGTCTCTTCTCCCAGGCAACCAGTGATTTACTGTTACACAGCAAATGGCACTGAATGTCCTGTGGGCATTTAAACTGGAAGGATAAAAGGGTTTACAAAGCCCAGCAAGAGTGGTCAGGCACTGGAATGTGTTGCTCAGGGAGGTGGTGGAGTCACCAGCCCTGGGTGTGTTTAAAGGTGGTTTGTATGTGGTGCTTGAGGACATGGTTTTGGGGTGACCCTTGTAGTGTAGGGTCAATGGTTGGACTTGGTGATCCTGAGGGGCTTTTCCAAGCTGCAGTAACCCTGAACTTGCAGTTAAACGCAGAACTCCACAGAAAGTCTGATCTGGGACTCAGGGCTTTGATTTTCCTTTTATTGTTGCTTTGTTTTGTTTTCTTTTGCTTTGCTTTACCTGAAAAGAGATCTTTGATGATGCACACACCTTTGAAAAAAATTCATCCTATTCTTCATTTCTGTGTGGTTAGATGGAACACAGGCCCCAGCTCTGCTAAACCCACTGTGGGTTTGCTGAAAAATTATAAGAGCACAAATACTGTTTGCCCCAATTTATTATGAGGTCTAAATGTGTAGCTTTCAAATGGAGTTTACAGCAGAGTTGTAGAGTGTCCCTTTATGCTGGCTCTCTGATCCCATTCATGTCTTTATGCAAAAGCTTTGCTGCTGTTGCTGGTGGCAATATGTGTGTCTTTCACAAATATACCTCCCTTGCCTGAGAGATCTCAACACTTGATGTCCTTTACTCCTTGCTGATATTTACTGCTGCAAATACATCTGTTTCAAGAGATGATATACTCCAGCAGAGTATTTAGAATCATAGAATTGTCAGGGTTAGAAGGGACCTCAAGGATCAGCCAGTTCCAAATCCCCTGCCATGCCCAGGGACACCTCACACTACAGCAGGTTGCTCACAACCACATCCAGCCTGGCTGCAAAAACCTCCAGGCATGAGGCTTCCACCACCTCCCTGGGCAACCTGTGCCAGTGTCTCACCACCCTCATGGGGAAGAATTTCTTCCTAACATCCAATCTGAATGTATCCACTTCCAGTTTTGCTCCATCCCCTCAGTCCTATCACTCCAAAAAAGTCCCTTCCCACCTTTCTTGGAGCCTCCTTCAGATGCTGGAAGGCCACAAGAAGGTCTCCTCAGAGCCTTCTCTTCTCCAGAATGAACAACCTCAACTCTCTCAGTCTGTCTCCAGAGCAGAGCAGCTCCAGCCCTCTGATCATCCTGGTGGCCCTTCTCTGGACACCTCCCAGCCCCTCCAGATCTTTCTTGTACTAGGGGCTCCAGAACTGGACACAGTGCTCCAGGTGGAGTCTCCCCAGAGTGGAGCAGAGGGGGAGAATCCCCTCCCTGGCCCTGCTGGCCACACTTCTCTTGCTGCAGCCCAGGCTCTGCTTGGCTCTCTGGGCTGCAAGTGCTCACTGCTGGCTCCTGTTAAGCTTCTCATCCCCCAGCACCTCCAAGGCCTTCTCTTCATCATTGCTCGCAGTATCTTGTTGTGAAACTCAGGAACCTCACACAATATTTGGGTCTGTGTTAGGTATGCTGCAGATGCAAAGCATCCAAACCTAAACTTGTCTTTTGCTAAAAGGCCCTAGCCTGAGAAGGTAACTCTGATTCACATTTCCTGGGAAGTTGACAGGGCTTTAATATTCTTATAATAGATATGTTTATGTAGTATTGGTTTGGATACAGATCCACATACACTGAAGAATTATTCTTATGAAATCTCCTTCCCTTGTACACAAAATCAGGAATCTGATCTATTACTTCAATAGCACCTAACAGATCATCAGAGATTTCTGGGGCAGTGAGCAGCTAAGGACAGCAGTAATAGAATATGAAGCCTAGGTGGTTGGTTCAAATCTAATCCAGGTTGGAAGTAACAGCAACTGTTGCCATCCAAGTCATGTCAGTGCTCTCTATGAAGTGAGTCTGTGGCCTCAGTGCAGATTCTGACAGGTGTCACAGAATTACAGAATCACAGACTGTTAAGGGCTGGAAGGGATCTCAAAAGCTCATCCAGTCCAACCCCCCTGCCAGAGCAGCATCACCTAGAGCAGATCACACAGGAACACATCCAGGTGGGTTTGGAATATCTCCAGGAAGGAGACTCCACACTCCCCTGGGCAGCCTGTTCCAGGGTTCTGGCACCCTCACAGGCAAAAAAAATTCTCCTCCTGTTTCCATGGAACTTCCTATGCCTCAACTTCCACCACTGTCCCTTGTGCTGGCATTGGGCATCACCAAGCAGAGCCTGGCTCCAGCCTCTTGGCACTCACCCTGCACATCTTTATCAACAGCAATGAGGTCACCTCTCAGGCTCCTCCTCTCCAAGCTACAGAGCCCTCAGATCCCTCAGGCTCTCCTCATAAGGAAGATCTTCCACTCCCTTCATCATCTTTGTGCTTCTGTGTTGGACTCTCTCAAGCAGTTCCCTGAGGTCCTTTTTGAGCTGAGGGGCCCAGAACTGAACACAATATTCCAGATGTGGCCTCAGCAGGGCAGAGTAGAGGGGGAGGACAACTTCTCTTGACCTACTAACCACAGCCCTTCTAATCTACTCCATGATGCCCTTGGCCTTCTTGGCCACAAGAAGACATTGCTGAGCTCTTCCCCTAAGGACAGCCACTTGCTGTGCTTGGAAACTTGAGAGTCTTGAACTGCGTCTGAGGAGCCAGACACCTTAGAGTTGGGTACTGAAGCACTTTATTTTTAGATACTTATGTTCTTAATTAGGTCCAGCCCTTTAGACCAAGAACATGGCAGAAAAGTCCCTCTGCATTAAGAGGAATTTATATTAAGCCATGGGAAAATGTTAAATTTTAATATGATGGAACACTCAGACTTGGTCCTTCCTAATCAGAAGCTCATTTACAAAATGGCTGCTAATTCTCTCAGAGAATCTCAGAGAAAATATCTCAGAGATCTCAGAGAAAATATGTTGGGCTTTAAAGCCAAATTAAAATAAAGACAAACGGCTGAGGAATTATTGTTTTCAATAAGTCCTTTCTTCATGTGCTAATTATGGGGTAAGAAAGTGATCTGAGGATCTGATTATCTATCTCTGCTTTTTCTGCTAGGAGTTTATGCAGGCTGTGAAAATAGAGGGGGACAGTAATAATTTCATTTGTGTTTTAAAGGAAACAGTCAGGTTGGCTGGCATTTAATACTTAGACACCAAGCTGTGTGGTGCAGCTGACACACTGGAGGGAAGGGATCCATCCAGAGGGACCTTGAGAGGCTGCAGAGCTGGGCCCAAGCCAACCTCATGAGGTTCAATAATACCAAGTGCAAGATCCTGCATATGGGTCAGGGCAATCCCAGGCACTCATATAGGTTGGGTAAGGACTGGCTGGAGAGCAGCCCTGGAAAAAAGGACTTGGGGTGCTGGTGAGATGTATATTGGAAGCTAAGCTCATCATCTTTCTGCCTTTGTAACATAACACTTGATTGTATCAGCTTGCAGAGAGCAGGAGGGCTGTCAGTTCTAGCAGGGCTGCACTTGGCCTTCTTGGGCTTGCTGCAAATGTCAGAAGTCCGTAGACAGCTTGAGAACATTTCCTTCACTATTGTAATCAGGGAGAATTTTGTTGCTACTTCCAGTGACTATACAGATCTGAGACAGTAATGCCTGCTTCAGTATGACTAGAAGATGAAGCTGGCCAAAGGGACTCATAGAATCACTTTGGCTGGAAACATTCCCTCAGATTATCAAGTCCAGCTGTCAACCCAACACCACCACAGCCTCTAAACTGTGTCCCAGAGTGCCATGTCCACATGTCTTTTGAACACCTCCAAGCTGTGTGGTGCAGCTGACTCGCTGGAGGGAAGGGATTCATCCAGAGGGACCTGGACAGGCTGCAGAGCTGAGCCCAAGCCAACTTCATGAAGTTCAGCAAGACCAAGTGCGAGATCCTGCAGCTGGGTNGGAGACCTTCTTGTGGCCTTCCAGTATCTGAAGGAGGCTCCAAGAAAGCTGGGGAGGGACTTTTGAGGGTGTCAGGGAGTGACAGGACTGGGGGGAATGGGAAAAAACTAGAAATGGGTAGATTCAGATTGGATGTTAGGAAGAAGTTGTTCCCCATGAGGGTGGTGAGACATTGGCACAGGTTGCCCAGGGAGGTGATGGAAGCCTTATCCCTGGAGGTTTTTGCAGCCAGGCTGGATGTGGCTGTGAGCAATCTGCTGTAGTGTGAGGTGTCCCTGGGCATGGCAGGGGGGTTGGAACTGGATGATCCTTGATTTCCCTTCCAACCCTGACAATTCTATGATTTCTATGATCTGTGAAAGGAACGCTGAGGTCTGCAACAGATGAGGCTGAGGGGAGACTTCAATGGTCTCTTCAAGTCCCTGACAGGAAGCTGGAGTGAGGTGGGGGTGGTCTCTTCTCCCAAGTAAAAAGTGGTAGGAGAAGAAGAAATGGCCTCAAGCTGCACCAGGGGAGGTTTAGGTTGCAGATAAGGAAAAATTTTGTGGCTGCAAGAGTGGTCAGGGATTGGAACAGGCTGCCCAGGGAGGTGGTGGAGTCCCCATCCCTGGAGGTGTGCAGGAAACCTGTGGCTATGGCACTTGGGGACATGGTTTAGTAGCCATGGTGATGTTATGTTGACTTGATGATCTCAGAGGGCTTTTCCAACCTGTATGATTCTATGATTCTATTGATTCTATGACTCTGTTTTTAGTCATATATAGACGCAAAAAATCTTCTCATCACAGAAGGGATTACACAGAGAAGCAGCCTACTGGGATCCAGGCAGAGATGCTGAACTCATTATGGCATCTGTGGTTGTCCAGATTGGCCAAAACAAAACAAAACAAGAGTTTTGCTGCTCTGAGCTTTA
Source organism: Indicator maculatus (assembly GCA_013399975.1). Classification (NCBI taxonomy): domain Eukaryota; kingdom Metazoa; phylum Chordata; class Aves; order Piciformes; family Indicatoridae; genus Indicator; species Indicator maculatus. The sequence goes on from VXBD01006591.1 coordinate 39,082, forward strand.
ACATTCTGGCGCACAACATCTTGGGGGTAGGAGGAACTCCTTGAAAAGCACATCAAGATTTTCTGAGAGCATTTCACTACCCCAGGTAAAAATCTCTTGAAATAATTTAGTTCTTACCATGCTCCAAAGGTTTGCAAGCTGCAGGCTCCCAGCACACACAAGCAGAGCTTCTGTGCTCAGGGGTTAAAGCCAGAGAGAACAAAGGCACCACAGAGTCATAGAATTATTATGGTTGGAGAAGACCTCTCAGTTCCTTGAGTCCAACTGTCAACCTTACACCACCATGGCTGTTAAGCCTTTGTCCCCAAGGGCCATGTCTGCACATTTTTTGAAAACCTCCAAGGACAGTGACTCTAGCAGCTTCCTGGGCAGCCTATTCCAGTGCCTGACCAATCCACTGTGCTAACAGCTACTAAATCCACTTCAGTGTTCAGCACATCATAAAGCAGAGATCAATTCCTCCTGCTTCTCACTGGTTCCATGCCATGTTTGTACCTTTGAGACCCCTCTGGACAGTCTCTCAGAGCCTCAGCTCCTCCTGCAGGGTGCTGCACCCTGAGCATCAGCACAGAGTTTTCTCAGCACAGAGTTTTCTCAGCACAGAGTTTTGTCAGCACATTGCTCCCACGCTTTGGGCCCTGCCATGGCTGCCCTTAAATCTTTGTGTTACCCACACAGCTTCATTGCTGACTTAAAGAGAGAGGCACCAGTCCTGCTTGCCTCACACACCTCCTACCTAAGGATCTGCTTAGTCATTCTTGAGGTCCTGCCCTGCTGGTCTCCTGTCAAATCCTACATTTAAAGCCTTTGGCTCTTGTCCTTCCAGCATCTCTGCTCCTCTGACCTGGAAGCTGTGGCTGGTGAAGATTCAGGAACCAGAAGGTTTTTTCCTGCCTGGTTCTCTCTTCTCCTGAGTTCCTGCTCAGTGTGCTTTAATCAGAGTCCTGCAGGCTGCCACTCCTGTCTTTGAACAGCCATTGCTGGGATTTGTTTTTAAGTATAAACAACCAGGAGGAGTCTGGAGGTGCTAAGCAGTGGGAGAGGCTGATCAATAATGTCTGTGATTCCCAGTTCGATCCAAGAGCAGCCACTGCAGGGCTTGTGGAAGCCACAGGAATAGGCAAGCCTGCAAGCACAGGATCCTGCAGCCCCAGTGTGTTGCTCAGCCCTCCATGCAGCTGTCCCACACCAGCCCCTGGCACTGCTGCCCAATCTCCTGTGCTGCGAGCAGGGCCTGAACTGTCACCCAGGCAGGGCTCTGGCAGGGATAGTGTTGTGGCTGTGGTCTCACAGAGCCATGGGGCAGGCTGGAGAGCATCATGATCAGCAAGAGCCACAGTGCTGTGAGTCAGAAGGGAGGCACAGTTCAAAAGCTGCTGGCACATGGTCCACAGCAGCTGGAGAACTACTTTACAACAACATCTGGACCCTATAGCCAAAGGGTCCAGCCCTCTGCTACCCACTTAGCACATCTGAGCAGCAGTCAGAACAGCCACCTGGGAGCTGGTAATAACTTCATTTTATGGCCATTTTATCCAAGCAGGTATCCCAGGTCAGCAGCTTGTAGAGCTCATCCTTTCTTTGACCAAGATCAGCTTTCAAGCACTTGAGAATCACAGAATCTTTAAGAATGGAAAAGACCCCAAAGACCATCCAGTCCAACCATCAACCCAGCTCTGTAATGCTCACTAAACTGTGCCCTAAGTGCCACATCTAGACCTTTTTTGAAAGCCTTCAGGGAAGTCTCCTTGAAACTGCTTCCATCCCTCTCTAAGTGTCTTTGTCTTTGCATCTCTCTTGGTGTTTGCATCTCACACCCAGTGTTTCACACCAGACCATGGCTGAAGGACTGACTTCAAAGAACTGCCCTATACATCCTGAAAATGGTAAGTAGGCTTAGGTGAGATCACTGTGGGCATCTCCTGCCTGTGGGCAAGCTGCAGCTCAGATTTAACACGTTGAGTGCAGGAAGGCAGCACACAGATAGAAAGAGGCACGTGAAGTTGGTGGTCATAGAAACACTACCAAAGACCCTCCGTGGCCACCTTCCCCATCTCAAGCTGTGCCGGGGAGGTTTAGGCTGGAGGTGAGGAGAAAGTTCTTCCCAGAGAGAGTGGTTGGCCATTGGAATGGGCTGCCCAGGGAGGTGGTGGAGTCACCATCCCTGGAGGTGTTCAAGAGGGGATTGGACGTGGCACTTGGTGCCATGGTTTAGATAGGCATGAGGTGTAGGGTGACAGGTTGGACTCGATGATCTTTGAGGTCTCTTCCAACCTTCTTGATTCTATGATTCTATGATTCTATGACTGCATGGTCCAACTGCTCCAGAGCCTGGGCATCCACTGGAGGAGCAGACAAAGCAGGCAAAGGTAAAGGGGAAATGTCCATCATACGGGACATAGGTGGTGACTTCTAAGAAATACAGCACAAAGTGATATCTGCATGAAAATGGAGGTGTTGGCAGCATGGCCCACTGCAGCATTAGAAAGTTACAAACAGCATCACCAGAAGAACATTTGCCCAGAGATGAGCAAAATATTTTCTTGCCTCTGACTCAGATTAATGCTGTAAATACAGCAAGTTTCCAGTGCTGAAGAGAAAATAGCAGCTGCACTGCTGCCATCTCCCTGTTCTCTCATTCAGACATCAGATTTCACAAAGTCCCTGAGGTTTATGATGTCTGCTGGGTCAGGATGCATGGTCAAGCAAAGCTGGTGATGTTCTGCTGCACTGGCATTACCTGACCAGAGTAGCTGGAAGAGGAATTTGTTCCAGACCTGCACATGCACTCCCACTAGCATTTCATAGAATCATAGAATGGTCTGGGCTGGAAAGGACCTTCAAAGCTCATCCAGTCTGACCTCCCCACACTCAGCAGGGACATCCCCAACTAGATCAGGTTGCCCAGGGCCTCGTCAAGCCTCGCCTTGAATACCTCCAGGGATGGAGCCTCAACCACCTCCCTGGGCAACCTATTCCAGTGTTCCACCACCCTCATAGTAAAGAACTTCTTCCTAACAGCCAATCTAAATCAGCTCTTCTCTAGTTTGAAGCTATTGCCTCTTGTCGTGTCCCTGCAGACTTTTGCAAACAGTCTCTCTCCATCCTGCCTGTAGCCCCCTTCAGGTACTGGCAGGCTGCTATTAGGTCTCCCTGGAGCCTCCTCTTCTCCAGGCTGAACACCCCCAGCTCCCTCAGCCTGTCCTTGCAGTGGAGCTGCTCCAACTCCCTAACCATTTTCCTGTCCCTCCTCTGGACCTGCTCCATCAGGTCCATGTCCTTCCTATATGAGGGCTCCAGACCCATGCACAGTGCTCCAGGTGAGGTCTCACCAGAGCAAAGTGGCAGAATCACCTCTCTGGATCTGCTGACAACACGTCTTAGCTTCTCATTAATAAAGTAATGTTTCTAAACACAAAAAAATAAAGTTGCTGGGTTCTAGTTACTAAATTGCTGATTCAAAGGGCAAACTGCCCCAGCTTTGTGCTGACATGATGGGAAGGATGGAACTTTTGTGTGGAGGATTCAACAGGCACTGGGACTCCCCCTTTCTTTCTGTCTGTACAAGGCTTGCTTGCAATGTTAACATCTGGAATACATCCCCTGCTGCTATAAACCACACATGAGTCCTTCTGCTTCATTCCTCAGGCAACAAGCAACATGGATGTATGAATATTACCATTAGCCTTTGATTTGCTTCTCCCTGTTTCACAGCCTACTGCCAGATGCCAGCAGTGTGTCACTGGGCATGATGTAACCAAGCCTGCCCCAGGAAATGCAGAGAGGCTCTTCTACTAGGAACCAGGCCTGAAAGGACCTCAATTTTATACCATTGGGCAAGTTGATTAACAGGAAAAGAATTTTGGCTCTGCACTATGCCCCTACTCCTGGCAGAAAGTGTAAAAAGCTTTCTCAAGCCTGTGGCTGAGGTTTCCCAAAGGAGAAAGAAACTCCAGTATGTGGTAAGAGAGCCAATGGCACCCTGGGGTGCAGCAAGATAAGTGTGGCCAGCAGGACTGGGAAGGTTCTTCTTCCCCTCTGCTCTGCCCTGCTGAGACTACACCTGCAATACTGTGTCCAGTTTAGGCTCCTCAGTTCAAGAGAGACAGAGACCTGCTGGAGAGAGTCCAAAGGAGAGCCAGGAGGATAGTTAGGGGACTTGAGCATCTCCCTATGAATGGCCACATGGGTACACTGCTGTCCCATTGAGAACTCGCTGTTTTCTAGACTCCAGGGTCCTTCTCCATGGAGCTGCTCTGTAGCAGGATATCCCCTGGTCTGTGCTGGTACCTGGGATGATTCCTATCAAACAATAACTTGTTCACCTTATGCACAAGTGTGAAGCAAGAGCTTGTACATGACAAGCAGACACTTGCATTGCTCTCTTTCCATCAGGGGACAGCTCAGCTTTCCTGATGTGGCACCACTCCCTTTTCTAGGCTGTGTGTTGGACTCACCTGAGCAGTTCAGGTGATTCCAGTTCAGTTCCTTTTCCAGTGGCAGCCTTGTTTTGCCCAGGCATTGCCAGTGCTCACACAAACACAACCAGCCCCTAATTCAGCTGTTAATTTTTGACACCACCTTGTTACAGATGGTGAGCCTGGTGCAGCTGGAATTCCTGTTTGCCTTCAGCCCACAGCTATGGAGCCTGCTGTTTTCCTCTGCCCCCACAAGCCACACAGCACATTTGCCTTGCCTGGGCTCCAAGGCCTCTGCCCACATTGATGTTTTAAGCAAATGTTGGTGTTACAGCAACAGAAAACCCCTCAGTCAAACAGAGGGGAGAAGTCCACATCCTGCTGTACTTCCCACATTCCTCACACAAGCATGACATTTGTGCATGGCAAACCTGACATCTTCCTAGGACAGCACAACAAAGCTGGTGAAGAGTCTGGAGAACAGATCTGCTGAGGAGCAGCTGAGGGAACCAGAGTTTGCTTAGTTTGGAGAAAAGGAGGCTGAGAGGAGACCTCATTGCTCTCTACAACACCCTGAATGGAGGCTGGAGTGAGGCTGGTGCTGGTCCCTTCTCCCTAGCACCCTGAGGAGAGGTTTAGGTTGGATCTTAGAAGAAAATTCTTCACTGAAAGGGTTCTCAGCCTCTAGAACAGGCTGCCCAGGGGGGTGGTTGAATCCCCATCCCTGAAGGTGTTTCAAAGATGCAGAGATGTGGTGCTGGGGGCATGGTTTATCCTGAGCCTTGGTAGAGTTGGAGAATGGTTGGACAGGATGACGTTGAAGGTCTTTGCCACCTGATTTGTTTGCGAAGTAGAAGTACTCAGCTTGGGTGAGGCCACACCTTGAGTATTGTGTCCAGTTTGGGGCACCTCTATACCAGAGAGATGTGGAGGTGCTGGAGCCAGGGCAGAGGAAGGCAAAGAAGGTTGAGGGAGAGCCTGAAGAACAAATCTTATGAAGAGCAACTGAAGGAGCTGGAGGTGTTTAGTTTGGAAAAGCAGAGGCTGAGGGGAGACCTCATTGCTCTCTACAACTACCTGAAAGGAGGTTGTGGAGAGGTTAGTGCTGATCTCTTTTTACAGGTGATAGAACAAGAGGGAATGGCCTCAAGCTACAAATGAGTAGGTTTAGACTGGACAGTAGGGAAAAAAATTCCCTGCAAGAGTGGTCAGGGATTGGAATGAGCTGCTTAGGGAGATGGTGGAGTCACCAACCCTGGATGTGTTTGAAGGCTGTTTGGATGTGGTGCTTGGGGATGTGGTTTAAGGGTGGTCCTTGTAGAGTAGGGTTAATGGTTGGACTTGGTGATCCTGAGGGGCTTTTCCAACCTGAATGTTTCTGTGATTCTGTGATAAAAGATTTTTAGCCATTTTGTCACTTTCTTATCATTGTGCCACCCTTATTCCAGGCAGAGCTCCAGCAACCACTGAGAAGAAATTTCTTTTTGCCACTGTAAGTCTTCTGGGCACAGTGACACTGTGGTTGCACTCCCAGCTCCCAGGCACTGGAAAGAGATGGCAGGCAAGCCAGAACATCTGCCCTTAGTCACTGGAAATTTAGCAGGTAATCTTCAGGGATCAGACATGTTTGTTGCTCAGCTGCTTTTTGCCACCAGAGCTCCTGGAATTGACCCCTGGTCTCATAAAACCAGGGGGAGGGGATTACTTTAAATTTGAAGTAAAACAAAAACAGGCTTCCTGCAGCATGGAATTGCTAGGAATGCAGCAGAGGCTCCAAGGAGCACAAAGCTGCATCACCACCCCCACTGCTACGTCGTCGTTTGCTATGCACAGAACCCAACGGACTCAGAGCAGCTTTCCAAAGGCCAAACCCTTCTTTCCTCAAGCAATCACTGCAAGCTGCAAAAGCAACAAATCACAGAAACATTCAGCTTGGAAAAGACCCTCAGGGTCACCAAGTCCAACCATTAACCCTACTCTACAAGCTTTACCCTTAAACCATAGCCCCAAGCACCACATCCAAAACACTTTCAAACACATCCAGGCTTGGGGACACCACCACCTCCCTGGACAGCTCATTCCAATCCCTGACCACTCTTGCTGGGAAAAAAAAATTCCTACTGCCCAGTCTAAACCTACCCAGTTGCAGTTTGAGGCCATTCCCTCTTGTTCTGTCACTAATTACCTGTGAGATTAGACCAGCACCACCCTCTCTACAACCTCCTTTCAGGTAATTGTAGATAGCAATGAGGTCTCCTCTCAGCCTCCTGTTTTCCAAACCAAACAGCCCCAGCTCCTTCAGTCTTTCTTCACAAGATTAATTTTCCAGGCCCTTCACCAGTTTCCTTGCCCTCCTCTGCACTCACTCCAGCACCTCCTAATGTTTTAGCCCCGGATGAAGCAGTCACTGCCTGTCCACAACCCTTCTTAAGAAGCTTCCCACTTGCTAAAGGAATGCAGGAAGAGGTCTGCTGGTGTGGAATTATTGCACAACCTGTGCTTTCTAGAGGCTTTTTCTCTGTGCAGCCATAGGCTGAAGATAATGCAGGAAAACCACACATTCCAGTTGTCAGAAAGTTGTCAGATTTTTAACTCTGTAATGCAATTGGGGAGCAGCAGATCCCTTGCAGAAGTAGAATTAAAAAGAAGGGGGGTTTGGGGAGTGTGGGGGATGTGGGGAGGGAAGCAGTGCCAGCATTCAGGGAAGAGACACAGAAGGCAGTGTGAGAAAAGTCATACCAGAGCAAGGTGGCTGAGAGGGAATACATCAAATACAGGCAGATGCCAGGAAAAATCCTGACTCCAGCCTAGAGTTTATTCTCTGAAGCAGGAGATTGCCTGGGACAGACCTCATTAGTGTGATGAGAGCCTTTTGAACACAGAGCACAGAGAGAGGTTCGTTTTCTCACTAAGGCAGAAAGCAACCATTATGGCTTCTCTGGATGATCCTTCTGGTGCCAGGTTAAAGGAACACTGCAGACTCCCTGCTCAGTAAATGCTCTGTGTTCAGCTGTATCCTGGTTAAAAGGCACCACCCAGCCTTCCACAGATGACCATAGTTCCTGGGGAATGAAGACATCAACAGAAGCATAGCCAGCAGGTCAAGGGAGGGGATTCTCCCCCTCTGCTCCACTCTGGGGGGACCCCCCCTGGAGCACTGTGTCCAGTTCTGGAGCCTCTAGTACAGGAAAGATCTGGAGGAGCTGGAAGGTGTCCAGAGAAGGACCATAAGGATGATCAGAGGGCTGGAGCTCCACTCCTGTGAGGACAGACTGAGAGACTTGGGGTCATTCAGTCTGGAGAAGAGAAGGCTCTGAGGAGATTTTCTTGTGGCCTTCCAGTATCTTAAGGTGGTCTACAAGAAAGTTGGGGAGGGACTTCTTAGGGTGTCAGGGAGTGATAGGACTAGAGGGAATGGAGCAAAACTAGAAATTGATAGATTCAGATTGGATGTTAGGAAGAAGTTGTTCTCCATGAGGGTGGTGAGACACTGGCACAGGTTGCCCAGGGAGGTGATGGAAGCCTCATGCCTGGAGGTTTTTGCAGCCAGGCTGGATGTGGCTGTGAGCAACCTGCTGTAGTGTGAGGTGTCCCTGGCCATGGCAGGGGGGTTGGAATTGGAAGATCCTTGATTTCCCTTCCAACCCTGACAATTCTGTTAAAAAAAAATAAGCCAACTCTCAGGAGTTCTGCAGGCCTTGGTGGTGTGCAGTGTAATTGTTCAGGAGGGCTTTCTCCATTTACAGGCTAGCCCAGCAGCCAAGGGAGGATAGGAGATTGTCAGAACAGTGAGATCCCAACCACCATGGCACAGGCAAGACAGCTCAGTCAGTCTCCTAAAGGGAAGTTCCTTACTCCATCTCCTAAAGGGAAGTTCTTAACCAGTGAGTTTCTCCTCCACATCAAGCTTGTAGGTCACAGAATCATTAAGATTGGAGAAGACCTCCAAGGTCTGAACAGAGGAGAGCATTTGGCCATTTCTTGCAGTCAACTCAAGAATGAAGTTAAATCTATTTAAATTGACATGAATGATAAGCAGCTGATCATGCATTTAGGGATCCAAGCACACAGTCTGTACATAAACCTCTGCAAAGGTGCTGGGCAGAGGCATCTCATTGCTGGAAAACACTTCCTAAGGTAAAAGCCCCCACAATGACATTTATTTGGGCAGTGCTTTAGTGTAGCACTTGGGAACAGAAAGAAGATTCAGAAATGGGGATGGAGTGAGAGAAATGGAAGTAAAAGCCAAGAAGGTGTGAGAAAAAGACATTAGATAAGGAAGCAAAAAGGTGATAAAATGAAGTGCAAATATTAATCTGAAGAGAGAGATGTGAAAACAGAATCTAAAGAGGAGCAGATGAAAAGCAAAAGGGAAAAAGAATGGAAAAGGCAAGGAAAAAGTGGGGTAAAAATAGCAAGTTACAAGCTGCAGATGGAAAGCAAATAAAATCAAAACCCACACAGGGTAAGTAAGGAAAACCTGAAGTGAGGTTTGGGTTCATTGTTTATTCTCCAGCAAATTGGGAAGCATTCAGGGATGCATGAACAACACAGCCTGTAGTTAGAGCAGCAGTGGCCAAGCCTGACTCAGTGCATATCAGAGCTGTTGAGTCACTTGGGTTCACAACACTTCCTTCGTCAGGCTGAGCTACTCAGTGACAGCAGCAACCTTTCCCTCTACAAAATACACAAGCTGAGGCCACAGGCTCACTCACCTCCTTTCAATTTGGCTACCTAGAAGGCAAGTTGGGAACTTGTGGTGGGTTGAAATCACCCTCCCCAGCTAATTTGGAGAACTAGCCCCCAAAATAAAATTGCCAGAATGGCTCAGTTTGGGATGGAAGTAAATGAAGCTGCATTTACAAGCACACTGCAATCTAGAAATGTGAAATGCAATGGATATGCACAAAACATACAATAGATGTACAATATCGATATATTTACAACTTATAAACAACACAGAAACTCCTTAGACCCCCCTGGATGGATCCAGGGGACTGTTGACCCCCTCACTCATTCCCTCCCTCCTCCTTGTTACCTCACACAGTAGTCAAAATAGTGATCCCCTGGCAAGGCTATGAGAGAGAGAGAGGAAAGTTGCAAGCAGAAGTGACAGAAGAAAAGAGAGCAAGAGCTGTTTGTGCCTCTGCTCTATATCCCCATTAGCAATCCAATGAATTATATAGACCTCAGCATTATTTTCCTCTTGAATCCAACAGTAATTTATTTTCAATCTTTGCAGTCAGGCTAAAGTTCCCCCTTCAAACTGTAACAGGCCTGGATGGGCTGGGTGCTTGTGTCTCACTAAAAGTGCTCTGTGGTCTCTCTGAAGTCCTACCAGGAGTGAGCTGGATTATCGATGCCTGAGAGAGGGAACATTATCCTCTTTCACCTGGGATGTCACATGCTCCATGCACAGCACATCATCCCCTGCCCCTGCTGTAAAGTGGCAGCCACTAAAACAGCTCCAAGCAGCGTTGTCTGGGTTATAGCTCTGCCAGGACTTGTGAAAGCAAGAAGTGCTGCTCAAGAAGCATCAGCCCCTTCCTGCCTGTGGGATATTAAATCTGCAGGACAGGGAACTGCATGAAAGAGTCCAGGGCAGAGCCACAGAGATGATGAAGGGAGTGGAACATCTTCCTTAGGAGGAGAGCCTGAGGGAGCTGAGGGCTCTGTAGCTTGGAGAGGAGGAGCCTGAGGGGTGACCTCATTCCTGTTGAGCAAGATGTGCAGGGTGAGTGCCAAGAGAATCATAGAATCAGTCAGGGTTGGAAGGGACTACAAGGATCATCCAGTTCCAACCCCCTGCCATGGGCAGGGACACCTCACAATACATCAGGCTGATCAGGCTCTAGAGGCTGGAGTCAGGCTCTGCTGGGTGATGCCCAATGAAAGCACAAGGGGCACTGGTGGAAGTTGAGGCATAGGAAGTTCCATGGAAACAGGAGAAAGATTTTTTTTCCCTGTGAGGGTGACAGAAGAGACTGGAACAGGCTGCCCAGGGGGGTTGTGGAGTCTCCCTCTCTGGAGATATTCAAGATATGCCTGGATGTGTTCCTTTGTGACCAGCTCTGGGTGATCCTGCTCTGGCAGAAGAGTTGGGCTGGATGAGATTTGGAGGTCCCTTCCAACCCCTAAGATTCTGTGTTCCGGAATATTCTGGAGGGAACACAGCTCAGTGTCTGGTTATGGCTCCAAAGATGCCTGCAGTGGGGGCTTCTGCAACCCCTTTTGGCTGCCCTGTGGCAGCTGTAACTGAGCACTAATCTTTACCTCTGACAGGTTTTCAACTTGGTATGGCTGTCTCCGAGCCTCTGGTGTTTTGATTTACTATAGGGGCATGACAGTGGAAGGGTAGCATGCCAAGAATCATGGCTTTCCAAAGCTATACCCACAAAGGATGGCTTAAGTTGTATGAAGCCCAAGTCAGTCAGGGTTTAGCATTTAGAATCAGCTCCCAGTTCAAGAAAGACGGCGAACTGGTAGAGAATGTCCAAGGGAGAGCCAGGAGGATGCTTAGGGGACTTGAGCATCTCCCCTGTGAAGAGAGACTGAGAGCCCTGGGGCTGTTTAGTCTGGAGAAGAGAAGGCTGAGAGGGATCTGATCAATGTCTATCAACAGCTGAGGGGTGGGTGTCAAGTGGAGGGGGCCAGGCTCTTTTGGGTGCTGCACAGCAATGAGCCAAGGAACAATGGATACAAACTTGACCATAGAAGGTTTCAGCTCAACATGAGGAGAAACTTCTTTACAGTGAGGGTGCCAGAGCTCTGGAACAGGCTGCCCAGAGAGGTTGTGGAGTCTCCTTCTCTGGAGACATTCAAAACTCGCCTGGATGCATTCCTGTTCAGACTACCCTGGGTGATGCTGCTTTGGCAGGGGGGTTGGACTGGATGATCTCTGGAGGTCCCTTCCAACCTCTAGTGTACTCTGATATTGTGATACTGTGATCATAGACTCATTTAGGTTGGAAAAGACCTCTAAGATCCAACACCACTATGCCCACTAAAACAATGTCCCCAAGTGTCATGTCTACACCTTTTTTGGACACCTCTGAGGATGATGATTCCTCCACTTCCCTGGACAGCCTGTTCCAACTCTTTCAGCAAAGAAATTCTTCCTACAGTCCAATCCAATCACCTAATTTAATGGGTAAAACACTCACTGACCTCCACAGGAGAACTGAGAAGACTTGAGAACTGAGTTCTTTCTCACTAAACTTTACACCTGAGCTTAGAGAGCTCTGTGCAATTCAATTCTATCAAAAGACTGTACACCAGACAGGAAAGAGTCTCTACTGGATCCAAATGGCAAACCCTGTGGACAAAATAACCACTAAATCCAATCTGCTTTTTCTGCTTGCAAGTTATCAGTGGGGCAACCCCTAACTGCCTCAAACATATGGATTTATCAAATGGACTGGACAAATATCTGCCTTAAAAATCTAGGGGTTGGTCATAAAGGTCTAAAATGTGACTTTTCTTGCTCAGGTGTGATTGCCCATTGGAATGGGCTGCCCAGGGAGGTGGTGGGGTCAACATCCCTGGAGGTGTTTAAGAAAAGCCTGGATGAGGCACTGAGTGCCATGGTCTGGTTGATTAGTTAGGGCTGGGTGATCAGCTGGATTTGATGATCTCGGAGGTCTCTTCCAGTATGGAATGATTCTGTAGTTCTGTGATCCTTGAAGGAGAATGGCAGCCTGAAACCCCAAATGAACTTACAATGTGATTGCCAAGGAAACATTCTTTTAACACAGGAGTAATTTTCTGCTGAGGTATCTGTAAGTAGAACACAAATGCTTGAATTTTCAGAAGAATAAACCAGAGTACAGGAGGGGTAAATTCATTGTGATCCAGACCCACTGAGATCTGAAAGTGTTGGAAAAAGAAAGGATTACTACAGGTAGGTAAACAAGCAAAGCAGAACCAAAGCTACCAGCGGTTCCCAACACCACTGGAGTTCCAGCTGCTGTGCTGGCAGCACAGAGTTTGCAAGTGGTGTTTAAAAATCACTAGGATATTTGATGGATGGGTAACAGGAGTTCAGGGGAAAGAACAGAGCAAGGCTGGCTGTGCCAAGAAGATGCAGGATGTCATTCAGTGCATTCTGAAGCTGCTAAAGTACTCATTAGCTGCCCAGGCTGATAGGACAAGGGGCAATGGATGGAAACTATAGCACAGGAGGTTCCACTTCAACATGAGGAGGAACTTCTTCACTGTGAGGGTCACAGTGCACTGGAACAGGCTGCCCAGAGAGGTTGTGGAGTCTCCTTCTCCGGAGACTTTCAAGCCCCATCTTGATGTGTGACCTGCACTAAATTCTATGGTCCTGCTCTGGCAGGGGGCTGGACTTGATGATCTCCAGAGGTCCCTTCCCACCCCTGACATCCTGGGATCCTGGGATCCTTGATGTAAACACCCACATGGACAGAAACTCTCTCATGCACTTCTCAGGTCTGCACCAATATTTGATGAGCCTCAACAACTCCTGCTGCTTTAAGGCTTAGCTTGGGCTGCCCAGGGAGGTGGTGGAGTCACCATCCCTGGAGGTGTTCAAGAGGGGATTGGACATGGCACTTGGTGCCATGGTTTAGATAGGCATGAGGTGTAGGGTGACAGGTTGGACTCGATGATCTTTGAGGTCTCTTCCAACCTTCTTGATTCTATGATTCTATGATTCTATGATATTGGGCCCAGCCCCTGAGGTACCTGATTGCCCAGAAAGACATCTTTGGTTTAGGAGTGTGGAAAAGGACTTGGGGGTGTGATGGATGAGAAGCTGGACAGGAGCAGGCAGTGTGAGCTTGCAGCACAGAAGGCCAATGGCAGCCTGGGCTGCATCCAAAGCAGCATTGCCAGCAGAGCCAGAGAGGTGATTCTGACACTTTGCTCTGCTCTGGGGAGACCTCACCTGGAGTGCTGTGTGCAGGTCTGGAGTGCTCAACACAGGAAGGACGTGGACCTGATGGAGAGGGTCTAGAGGAGGGCCACGAAAATGATCAGGGTTTTGGAGCAGCTCTGCTACAAGGACAGGCTGAGGGAGCTGGGGGTGTTCAGCCTGGAGAAGAGAAGGCTCCAGGGAGACCTAATAGCAGCCTGCCAGTACCTAAAGGGGTCCTACAGGCAGGATGGAGAGAGACTGTTTGCAAAGGCCTGAAGTGACAGGATGGGGGATGATGGCTTCAGACTAGAGAAAAGCAGATTCAGATTGGATGTTAGGAGCAAGTTCTGCACCATGAGGTTGGTGGAACACTGGAACAGGTTGCCCAGGGAGGTAGTTGAGGCCCCATCCCTGGAGATATTCAAGGTGAGGCTTGACAGAGCTCTGGGCAACCTGATCTAGTTGAGGATGTCCCTGATGAGTGCAGAGGGGTTGGACTGGATGACTGTTGGAGGTCCCTTCCAACCCAGACCATTCTGTGATTCTGTGAGATCAAACATGGGGTGAAACCAGTCTGATGTACCAAATACTTTTGTTGGTATTTTCATCAAAAGAATACAAAGAGGAAAAGGACCAGCAACAACTGATTAGTTCACAAGCAACATAAAAAAGAGTTAGAGCACCATTTGGCACAACAAAATCAATCCCTAATTGTCTGGAGAATCAGTCAAGTGCAGTGTTTACTCACTGCTCATTTCCTAGGGTGCTCACAATGCAGGAGGCACTCTCTGAACACAGGGAGCACTCAGCTAGCCACTGAAAATCCAGAATTCTTACCTGAGATTCATTCTTCACCTAATTCTACAAACACATTGACGAAGCTGGAGAGCACTTAGTTAAAAATAAAGTGGTGTGAGTGAACAAGGTTGCTCCCCATTGTGGAGGGAGTTGCAATTGCAAGTTTTAATTACAGCAGTCTGTCACAAATCAAAGAGTTGGACTGTGAAAGGCTAAGTTAAACTAAGTAACAGAGCACAGACTCTCTCAAGTGAAGAAGGCCAAGGATCAGCAACTAGAAATGCAGATGGTTGAGGCTCTGGTATAAATATCATTTAATTTGCAACAGAAGGCAAATAAAAATGAAAAGCATGTTGGCTATCAGCTATACAAATATGTCTACACAGACACATGGAGGCATGCACCTACATGTGTCTGAAGCACACAGGAACAAAGTCAGAGCTCCTAAGGACCTCAGATTGGGAAAATCCAAAATGTCAACTGGAACAGTGAAATCTCTCCAAGTAAGTAATTTTCTAGGACTTCACAGTGACAGATCCTAGTCTAATTGAAGACATTCACAGTATCACAGTATCAGAGTACATTAGAGGTTGGAAGAGGCCTCCAGAGATCATCCAGTCCAACCCTCCTGCCAGAGCAGCATCACCCAGGGGAGTCTCCACAGGAATGCATCCAGGTGGGGTTGGAAAGTCTCCAGAGAAGGAGACTCCACAACCACTCTGGGCAGCCTGCTCCAGGGCTCTGCCACCCTCACTGTAAAGAAGTTTCTCCTCATGCTGAGTTGAAATCTTCTATGTTCAAGCTTGAACCTGTTGATCCCTGTCATATTCCTGCACAACACTGAAAGGAGCTTGGTGCCCTGCACTTGACACCTGCCATTAATTGTGGTAAAGCAATCAAAGAATTGTGGGGCTTTGTGGTAGGTACCACATGAACAAGCAGATAAATAGAATCATAGAATGGTCCAGGATGGAAAGCGACCTCCCAAAGTCATCCAGTCTGACCTCCCTGCAGTCAGCAGGGACATCCCCAACTACATCAGGTTGTCCAGGCCCTTGTTGAGTCTCACCTCGTATATCTCCAGTGATGGGGCCTCAACCACCTCCCCGGGCAACCTGGTCCATTGTTCCATCACCCAAAGAACTTGTTCCTAACATCCAGTCTAAATTGCTCTTCTCTAGTTTGAAGCCATTGTTCCTCATCCTGTCCCTGCAGGTCTTTGCAAACAGTCCCTCTGCAGCCTGCCTGCAGCCCCCTTCAGGTACTGGCAGGCTGCTATTAGGTCTGCCTGGAGCCTTCTCTTCTCCAGGCTGAATACCCCCAGTTCCCTCAGCCTGTCCTCATAGCAGAGGTGCTCCAACCCCTTGATCATTTTCATTGTCCTACTCTATCCCTGGCCCAGAGGATTCACAGGCTGGCTGTCAGATAGGGTGCTGTAGGGGCACAAGACATACAATGAAGATGATGGTGGCTGAGAGAAAAAAAAAAAAAGATTAATAAAAGTAAAAAGTGTTGAGCAGAACAACTGACTCTCTTCTAAGGCCACCATCACCAAGCAGTTTGATTTGTAGGCACAGCAGCTGAGAGTGGAGACTTAAGAGAGGATTAAACACTACAGCAGATATTCCCATCAAACTGCATGAGTTTTTGCACTTTAACTCAGGTTTGGGACTAAACCCTTGGACAGTTGTTGTGGTTTGGGTGAGTGAAAACTGAGTCAGTTCCTCAGAAAAGAACAAGGAAATTACTGACTTCTAGGTGGGAACAACAGGGAACTGTCACCTTGTCCCCTTTCCCAGCACTTCAGGGGACAATGCAAAAATTGTGCAATCTTAGGACAAGCTTCAGCTGAGCTAAAAAGCATCATCACCTCTCTGACTCACAAGCAGCCCTCCAGGCTGGGAATGTCTGTGGACTAACACAGCAGCCTTGCAAATCTAGGACTAACAGGAGACAGAAATTGTACCAGCAGAGTATTTCTACCTGGTGATTAACAGCACAGACCACTCTGAAATTCCAGCTGGAACAGGAAAACGAGGGCAGAAAGGCTGTAGTTGTGCACCCCACATCTCTGACAGAGCTCACCTACTAAACCATGTCCGGGAAGGGCTCAGGGAAGGGCAGGCTTCATCAGCAATTGCAGGATTCAGGGCAGAGGCAATGCTTCAGGAATATCTTTTCCTATCATTCAGAGGGAGCAGTAAGTCTCTTAAAAGTTAATGTGAGAGGAAATTGGATAGTAACTACTGCACAGTGAAACTCAGCTCTTTCAAGTAAGTTCTGAAGGCAAGGAGGAATAAATCTTTATCAGGCTGGTGAGGCCAGAAAGCCCAGAAGATCTGTGGCTTGTTTAGTGGTCCACAGTATCTACACAGATGGGCTTTTATTTTAAAGTGAAGTGAATGTCAGAAACAGACAAATGGCAGTGGCTGCATTTCAGGTTTGTACACAGGAATGTAGCATGGGAATGATCCTTTCACAGAATCACAGAAGATGAGGAGAGGCTGAGAGCCCTGGGGATGTTTAATCTGGAGAGGAGAAGGCTGAGAGGGGATTTAATAAATGTTTATAAATATCTGAGGGCTGGAGGTCAAGAGGGAGGGAACAGGCTCTGCTCAGTTGTGCTCTGTGATAGGACAAGAGGCAATGGATGGAAACTCCAGCACAGGAGGTTTCACCTCAACATGAGGAGGAACTTCTTCACTGTGAGAATCAGAGAGCCCTGGAACAGGCTGCCCAGAGAGGTTGTGGAGTCTTCTTCTCTGGAGCCTTTCCATCCCCATCTGGATGCATTCCTGTGTGACCTTCACTGGATTCTATGGTCCTACTCTGGCAGGGGGGTTGGACTGGATGATCTCCAGAGGTCTCTTCCAATTCCTAACATCCTGGGATCCTATGATCCTGTGTAATCACAGAAAACATGTGGTTGGAAGAGACCTCTGTGCTCATCCAGACCAACCTTCCACCCAGCACTGCAGGGTCAACACTAAACCATGTCCCTAAGCACCAGCTCCACACAATGCTTGAACACCTCCAGGGATGGTGACTCCAGCACTGCCCTGGGCAGCCTGTTCCAATGTTTGAGAACCCTCTCTGTGAAGAAATATTTCCTAGCATCCAGCCTGAACCTCCCCTGGTGCAGCTTGGAACCATTTCCTCTGTGCCTCCTCTTGCCACCAGGGAGCAGAGGCTGCCCCCTCCTCACTCCAACCTCCCTTCAGGGAACAATAGAGAGCAATGAGGTCTCCCCTCAGCCTCCTCTTCTCCATCCTGAACACCCCCAGCTCCCTCAGCCCCTCCTCCTAGGCCACAGAATCTCACACAGTCTCTCACCATCTTATCCCTTGCATCAATGGATGCAGCAGCATCCTCCAGCCCTGCGAAGGCTTCGCTCCCTTCTGTTCTCACAGCTCCAGGACTGCAGAAGGGAATGCAAACACTGAGCTCTCCTCTGCCCAAACTCTTCTGCAGAAGGGTAGGTTCCCTTTGCAACCTAGCAAAAATTGTCACTCTGGGGCCCTCAGAAGGGAGGTGGGCCTGCAGTCATAGCAGTAAACCTGCTTGAGGTTGGCAGACTACTTGCATTTTTGTGGTGAATCATTTTCAGATACAGCCATGATGAAACAGCCTCATGAGGCAGGATTTAATATTGATGGCTCACAAAAAAAAAAAAAAACCCCAAAAAACCCAAAAAATACCTAAATGAAGCCAAACTCCTGTGCAGAAAAGGCCCCAACTGATGTTTTGCCAGACCAGGAAATGCCTGTAAAGAAACACACATGCACTCAAAGCAGCTGTCCCCAGGGTCCTCAGAAAGAGCTGTGGTGGAGACAGGAGAGCACAGCCAGCTGCAAGCACAGCCCAGGTCTGACCCACACCTACTATACTGCTGCAAAAAGGAAGCTTTGCACGTGTCATGGTTTAGAGCAGGACAGATTGGCTCTCTTACCTCTTCCAAAAGGGGCAAAAAGAAAATCACTCACACAAAGGATGGGATGGGATTAGAAGGCTTAGATGGAAGTGCTATTCACAGCTGTATAGGACAGTACAAAGCACAGCAAAGCACAGCAAATACATCAAAATCCATAGGCTCGGCTTGACACAAGCTCATTAAGCCAAAACTTCACACAAACTTACCTTTAAAACCAGGCTGACAAACCCAAGCCTTCATGCCCCTTCCCTACCAAATCTCCATACCACACTATTGTGATCCAGCTTGAATAGCTCCAGGCCCCAATTTACAGAAAATCACAGAATGTTTAGGGCTGGAAGGGACCCCCAAAGCTCATCCAGTCCAACCCCCCTGCCAGAGCAGGGTCACCTATACCAGATCACACAGGAACACATCCAGGCATATCTTGAATATCTCCAGAGAGGGAGATTCCACAACCCCCCTGGGCAGCCTGTTCCAGTCTTCTGGTACCCTCACAGTGACAACATTTTTCCTCCTGTTTCCATGGAACATCCTATACCTCAGCTTCCACCACTGTCCCTTGTGCTGTCATTGGGCATCACCCAGCAGAGCCTGGCTCCAGCCTCTGGGCACTCACCCTGCACATCTTTATCAACAGCAATGAGGTCACCTCTCAGGCTCCTCCTCTCCAAGCTACAGAGCCCTCAGCTCCCTCAGCTTCCTCATAAGGAAGATCTTCCACTCCATCATCTTTGTGGCTCTGTGCTGGACTCTTTCAAGCAGTTCCCTGAGGTCCTTTTTGACCTGAGGGGTTCAGAACTGGACACAATATTCCAGATGTGACCTCACCAGCAGAGAGTAAAGAGGGAGAAGATCCTTTCTGAACCTACTGACCACAGCCCTTCTAATTTAGGCAGCACCAGGACTAATTGGCATCATTGCCAAGGCTGACACCAGGCCTTCTTCTCAGGCTGCTCTTTGCTGGCTAAAGAGCCCCGGGTCTCTTAGCCTCTTCTCAAAGAGACATCCTCCATTCTCCTCACATCTTCATGGCCCTCATCATCTTGGTTGAGTCCAACCATTACTTAACTCCCATGAGCTTGTGCTCAAATGACAGAAGCTCCGCAGCGCAGTCTGTGGAAGTATCTTATCCCCTGTGAGGACCACTCCAAGCACCTGCTAACACTCTGCAAACACCAGGACCATGCCAGCACAGGGGGATATGGGGCACAGGCAGCCAAAGTGACCTCACCACAGCAGCTCAGTGGGCTGGCACTGATGCTCATGATGTGCTGCATAGGATTGTTTGAGCTGCTGAGGCTACATCTGGAGTATTGTGTCCAGTTCTGGGCCCCTCAGCTCAAGAAGGACCTCAGGGAACTGCTTGAAAGAGTCCAGCACAGAGCCACAAAGATGATGGAGTGGAAGATCTTCCTTATGAGGAGAGCCTGAGGGAGATGAGGGCTCTGTAGCTTGGAGAGGAGGAGCCTGAGAGGTGACCTCATTGCTGTTGATAAAGATGTGCAGGGTGAGTGCCCAGAGGCTGGAGCCAGGCTCTGCTGGGTGATGCCCAATGACAGCACAAGGGACAGTGGTGGAAGCTGAGGTATAGGAAGTTCCATGGAAACAGGAGGAAAAATGTTGCCACTGTGAGGGTGCCAGAACCCTGGACCAGGCTGCCCAGGGGGGTTGTGGAGTCTCCCTCTCTGGAGATATTCAAGATATGCCTGGATGTGTTCCTGTGTGATCTGGTATAGGTGATCCTGCTCTGGCAGGGGGGTTGGACTGGATGAGCTTTCAAGGTCCCTTCCAGCCCCTAGCATTCTGTGATTCTGTGGTTTTGTGTGATTTTACAACCCTAGCACCATCCTAATTCTTCCAAAATCTTGCTCATACGTTCCCATTTGTTACAGGTTCCCTTTTGGCACCTGCTGGGAACAGCAGAGATAGAAGCAGACTTCTCCTTGTTGGGCTAAGCAGTGAAGTTTAATTATGATTCAAGGTGTGCAGCATTTAATTTCCCTCCCTCTCAGCCTCTCAACCTTTCTTTGAGTCTAATATCACACACTGTAGAGAACACAAGGAAGCTTGTTAGATTACTCTTGGAAGATGCAAGAATTGGCTAATTTTGCCCCGTTTCTCCCTCTGTCATTATAATCTTTGCCACAAGAATGGCTCCATTCTGTTCCGGGCACAGTCATTGTCATGTGAATGAGCCATCAGAGAATCAGAATGCCTGAGATGTTTGATTCTTACATTCCTGACGTTTGTATTTCAGTGACAAAAGCTTCAGCCAGAGAAGGGGATGGAGGAGATTTAATCCAGTCTCTTGATCGTTTCTAAATTCTGATTTTCTGGTCTTTTCTTCCCCAGATGCTGCAGCGTGGGGTCCTTGCCATGTAAAGAAGTCTGTATTTAGAGGAAGAATGCACTGATGAAACCAAACCTCTAGGATGTTTGTATTTTAATGGTTTCCATATTAAGGATGCGAATTGCTGTTAGGAAAGGTGAAAACCAAGGAACATTTGCTAGTCATATTTTTTTTTTTGCCACTTTGACTGCGTATGTTCCCTTCCAACCCTACTGAGCTGAAGCCTGCATCACACCAGTATAAAACAAAAGATCAATTCTTGTCAGGCACTGGGACAAGCCAGTGGGATTGTTGAAACCAATATGGGACATAACCAGGCCAGGAAAGAGCATCATGAATCACTCTAAGTGTACAGCACCAAAATATTTAGGATGCTCTTCTCCTTTGCTGATTTCAGAGGCAGGAGTGACTGTTGCTTTTGATGCGAGCAAGATCAGGACCTCAGCCCAAAGTCTCCCACCCCTTTTCAGTCTTTTTTTGCATCCTGTGTTAGTAGCTGTTATCACAAAATCCCAGGATGTTAGGAGTTGTTGTTAGGGTTTGGAAAGGACCTCTGGAGATCATCCAGTCCAAACCCCCTGTCACAGCAGGACCATAGAATCCAGCACAGGTCACACAGGAACACATCCAGATGGGGATGGAAAGTCTCCAGAGAAGGAGACTCCACAACCTCTCTGGGCAGCCTGTTCCAGGGCTCTGGGACCCTCACAATGAAGAAGTTCTTCCTCATGTTGAGGTGGAACCTCCTGTGCTGTAGTTTATATCCATTGCCCCTTGCCCTATCACAGGGTGCAAGTGAGCAGAGCCTCTCCCCTCCCTCTTGACCCCCAGCCCTCAGATATTTATGAACATTGATCAAATCCCCTCTCAATCTTCTCCAGATTAAACAGCCCCAGGGCTCTCAGCCTCTCCTCACCAGGCAGGGCTCCAGTCCCTCAATCATCCTGGTAGCCCTCTGTGGGACTTTCTTGAGTCCCTGTCTTTCTCTGTTTCAAGTGGGTTTTAAGCTTACCTTGCTGTTTCTGCTGATCGTGGCAAAGATAACATTTAGCAGGCAGTTTTGCAGGGGTTCCCTGATACATACACCCAGGGGGACATTTTTATGGCAGAGCAAACAAACCATTCCTATTGACAGGAGGAGGAAGGGCTTCTGTCGAGTTTGTTTTTTTATTTTCCAGCCATGTGTACAAAATAACTGTTCTGCAATGATCCTTCATACAGTGTGACCACAGAAAGGTGTCTGGGCTGTCAGAATGGTATTTCACAGAATCACAGAAACATTCAGGTTGGAAAAGCCCCTCAGGACCACCAAGTCCAACCATTAACCCTACTCTAAACCATAACCCCAAGCACCACATTCAAACCACCTTTAAACACATCCAGGGCTGGGGACTCCACCACCTGCTTGGGCAGCTCATTCCAATGCCTGACCACTCTTGCTGGGAAAAAAATTTCCAGCTGTCCAGTCTTAACCTACCCAGTCACAGTTTGAGGCCATTCCCTCTTGTTCTGTCACTAATTACCTGTGAGAAGAGACCAGGACCAATCTCTCCACAAGCTCCTTTCAGGGAGTTGTAGATAGCAATGAGGTTTCCCCTCAGCCTCCTGTTTTTCAAACTAAACAGCCCCAAAACAGCCTCCTCAACGTGAAATATTTGATATTCAGAGTGATAAAGGCAGTGGCTTCTCTCCACTTAACATCAGCCCCTGTGTTATTTTGTCATTATTAAGGCAAACGTCAAAGGAAAGCTGAAGCAAAAGGCAATGCATGAAAAGAGGGAGATTCCCAGTAAAATAAAGCCCCCTCAAACAGGTAGCAAAGCACAGCCATGGACTTCAGTTGCTCTTCATCACATTTATTCTCCAGGCTCTTCACACCTTCATTGCCCTCCTCTGCACTGGCTCCAGCACCTCCACATCTCTCTTTCATGGAGGTGCTGAAACTGGACACAACACTCAAGGTGTGGCCTCACCAGAGCTGAGTCCAAGGGGACAAACCCCTCCCTGCTCCTGCTGGACATAGCATTTCTAATCCCAGCCAGGATGCCACTGGGCACCTGGGCACACTGCTGGCTCCTGTTCATATTGGATGCCACTGGGCACCTGGGCACACTGCTGGCTCCTGTTTCCATTGGATGGCTGACTGTCAAAGATCTGCTACAACATCACAACTGGAGATTTTAATTGTGTTCGGACACCACGCTGGAAAGTCACCAGAGCGTTTTCTGCCCTCCCCTCCCCATCCTTACATACACATGTTCTTGCAGAGTGTAAGCTTATATGTGGGATGTTTTTTTCCTACAGCTCCCAGACTGCAGAAGATTTTAATCTTGCCTGCATGTCGTGTAACCATATCCCTGCGCTCTCCCCACTCCTTTAAATAAATGTTTGCAGATTCCACCGCCGATACCCCAGCTGCAAGGCCCTCATTATTTCCTTATTTCCAGAGGTCACAGAGTTTTTCATGTTAAAATGTAATCTTTGAGAGAGTTTTCATTTGCCTAGCTGAACCTCTATGATCAAATGAGTACCATTTTTTCCTTTTTTTTTTCCCCATTTCACTTTTCTAACTACTGGGCTATCAGGGACCTATGCATTCTCTTAATCATCCCTCAATTTCTTTCATCCTCGTGCCTTTTTTTCCCTACTCCTATAACAAGACTGCAGCTCAGACCTGCAAGATCTGAATTCTAGTCCATATTTTTAAAGTCATGCTCCCACAGATGATTTTTTCTTTTCTTTTTTTTTTTTTTTTGATTTTTAGTTCACAGGTAACCTACTTAAAGACATCTCGATACGTGTTTTAAAATTCTTAGATAAAAATGTCCAAGTAGTTGATTTTTTTTTTCCACTTGCAATAACAAAGGATTCAGAAAAGAGAATCCATAGGGAACAACCTAACAAGTCCATGGCTGTGCTTTGCTACCTGTTTGAGGGGGCTTTATTTTACTGGGAATCTCCCTCTTTTCATGCATTGCCTTTTGCTTCAGCTTTCCTTTGACGTTTGCCTTAATAATGACAAAATAACACAGGGGCTGATGTTAAGTGGAGAGAAGCCACTGCCTTTATCACTCTGAATATTAAACTTTCCATTGACAAAGGATCACCTTGAGGAGGCTGTTTTGGGGCTGTTTAGTTTGAAAAAAAAGAGGAGGCTGAGGGGAGACCTCATTGCTGTCTACAGCTCCCTGAAAGGAGGTTGTGGAGAAGTTAGTGCTGGTCTCTTCTCACAGGTAATTAGTGACAGAACAAAAGGGAGTGGCCTCAAACTGCACCAGGGGAGGCTTAGACTGGGTGGTAGGAAAAACTATTTAATGGAAAGAGTGGTCAGGCATTGGAATGAGCTGCCCAGGGAGGTGGTGGAGTCACCAAGCCTGGATGTGTTTGAAGGTGGTTTGGATGTGGTGCTTGGGGCTATGGTTTAGGGGTGACCCTTGTAGAGCAGGGTTTATGGCTGGACTTGGTGACCCTGAGGGTCTGTTCCAACCTGAATGTTTCTGTGATTCTGTGAAAAGAGCTAAGAATTTTTTTCCCCATTGTTAATCCAACCAGTCTGTGCTGGCAACCTTCAGATTCCTCTTGGCTAGAATTAAGATTGCAAGGGAAAAAAGAAATGTACAATATCTGGTGTTTCCCTCATGACTTTACCCAGGGATAGCTCTCAAAACAGCAATAAGATTTGATCATGCAGATTATATTGCAATCCTTTGCTGCACCATCTGGGATGGTGTAGCATGCTGTGGAAGTCCAGAGATCCCAAGTCTACCTTGATATGCTACTGAGAGGAATAAGAAGCAGCAGAGGAAATGTGTTTTGCCTTCTTTACACAGCACCTTGTAAAGCACAGGAATGCTTCCACTGTGAATGGAACACTTTCTGTGCAAGGTCTGTGCAGAACTGCAGAAGCTCCATTTTGCCCCCCACTGCCCTTCTTCAGCAAGCCTGGTCTGAGAAACATGTCACCAGCCCTGAGCACCATGCACATTTACTGCCAGTCATGGGCTGTTCTGGGGACAAAAGAGAGAAAGGAGGTGGCAAACAACCTCCTCAAAGAGAACTTTGGAAGCACACAGCAGTGTCTGGGGTTGGTTCCTGCAGCCTTGTGGTAATCACTGTGCACTGCTCCAGAGTCTGAATAGACACTCTGGGAGCACAGGGCAGATGCAGGGCATGGAGCTAGAATGGTGCAACACTTATCAAAACTTCATCCAAGGCAGGCAATGGAGAGCTCAGAAGTGGTTTTGGCAGGGAAAAAAAGTACAGGGAACATATTTTAGGACAAACTACAGACTCTTCACTCCTCCTTGTGGCTCACTGAATCATGTTTTGTTTAATTCAATCTTAATAATAACTTAGTCTGACTCACCTTGGGAGAGCTCTCCAGCACTGCACAACTGTTTATTATCATTTCTAAGGGTACTGGCGTTTCTTAACTAAGCAAACTAAGCATAAAGGGAATATTCCACACACCCCACCTGGGATAAAATATCCTGATGAGATTCAATGCACAGGATAAAGAAGTTTGAACATCTCCTTCATTACAAAAGTATCCATCTTGATTTCTTTCATAGCTCTCTGGGTGTTTTTTGTCTTGTTTGTTTGCTTTTTTTTTCTCCTTATCATCATACAGTGCTTTTGGTTCCCAGTGGGGGCACTTGGCTTTTCTCAGCTGAAGGGTTAGTTCTGTGCTGCTGGTCAAAACTGCAAGTCAATCTCTTTCAGATGAAGGCTGCTTTAAACCATCATTGTAACCAATATGATTGGATTATTTTATTTCACAGAATCATAGAACTGTCAGGGTTGGAAGGGACCTCAAGGATCACCCCCTTGCAACAGCAGGTAACTGTTTGCCATCAAGACTGTGATGGGTTTGTGGAAGGGGTGGTTGAAGACTTAGATCATAGAACTCATAGAATCATAGAATTGTAAGTGTTGGAAGGGACCTCAAGGATCATCCAGTTCCAACCCTCCTGCCGTGGGCAGGGACACCTCACACTACAGCAAGTTGCTCACAGCCACATTTAGCCTGGCGGCAAAAACCTCCAGGAATGAGTCTTCTATCCCTCCCTGGGCAACTTCTTCCAGTGTCTCACCACCTTCATGGAGAACAACTTCTTCCTTGCATCTATTATTTACTGTCTCAGAGCCTGTTGTGTGCACTTAAATCCATGTTTTCATTTTCTTCTATGTTCAAGAATACCAGAAACTCAGTTTTATTTTTAAATCAGAGGATAATTTATTCCAAGGGATAGACTTTCAGTCATGAGACTTCTGAGACAATCACTGCAGCTGGCAACAACTGTAGATTGTACAGGCAGACTGTATCACTTTCTTATTCTCCATGTTATATATAAATATATCATAGAAGGGGTTGGGTTGAAAGGGATCCCTGAAGGTCATCTAGTCCAACCCTTCTGCATCCTCCTACAGTGATGTAAAGGCCTTTTCAATTTGAACATTTATACCAAAGCCAAATTATCTCCCTCCTCCTTTTCTCCAATAAGTGACTCCAACCCCCCGAAATATTTTCTGAAGTAACTGAGAGTGTTTAGCAAACTCAAACTCTAGACAACAGCAACCAAAGGAGAAACAGGGGAAGAGAAATACAATTTTTTTTTTTTTTTTGGGGGGGGAAGTATTTTCAACCTTGTACAATGCTCTAAAACTTTGAGTAGCACAATAAAATGCTAAACAGATGAAAGTTTGTGAAAGAAGTCTGGAATACTTCTACCTGAGTTGATGGTAACAGGAGCTAACAGACTTACACACAATCACAGAATCACAGAAACATTCAGGTTGGAAAAGCCCCTCAGGATCACCAAGTCCAGCCATTAACCCTACTCTACAAGGGTCACCCCTAAACCATAGCCCCAAGCACCACATCCAAACCACCTTCGAACACATCCAGGGCTGGGGACTCCACCAACTCCTTGGGCAGCTCATTTCAGTGCCTGACCACTCTTGCTGAGAAAAAATTCTTCCTACTGTCCAGTCTAAACCTACCCAGTCACAGCTTGAGGCCATTCCCTCTTGTTCCATCACTAGTTACCTGTGAGAAGAGACCAGCACCAACCTCTTCACAGGTGTATCTGAACAGAAGGTGGAGTACAGGTTACACATTTTTAACCACATTTTGACTATTCCAGGAACAAACAAACCAACAAAACCTACCCTACAGACTGAGAGAGTTGGGATTGTTCAGTCTGGAGAGGAGAAGGCTCTGAGGAAACCTTCTTGTGGCCTTCCGGTATCTGAAGGAGGCTCCAAGAAAGCTGGGGAGGGACTTTTTGGGGGTTTGGGTAGTAACAGGAGTAGGGGAAGTGGAGCAAAACTAGAAATGGGTAGATTCAGATTGGATGTCAGGAAGAAATTCTTCCCCTTGAGGGCACAGGTTGCCCAGGGAGGTGGTGGAAGCCTCATGCCTGGAGGTTTTTGCAGCCAGGCTGGATGTGGCTGTGAGCAACCTGCTGTAGTGTGAGGTGTCCCTGTCCATGGCAGGGGTGTTGGAACTGAATGATCCTTGAGGTCTCTTCCAACCCTAACAATTCTGTGATTCTATGATTCCGTGAAGCTAAGCCAACCATGAAGTCAAGACATAAAAATCCTGCTTGCTAGGCTGCAGAGAGTGAAAAGAATACTTGAGGAAGCAGCAAAATTTTATTTTATTTGAAAGTGATTAAAGTGGTAAATTGTGAAACTTCAGCTGCCTTTGTCACACAACACAGATTCTACTTTATACCAACTGCTGCTGGCTTCTGTCTTAATTGGACAATTGCTATTGTGCTCCTACTCAGAAATTCCCCATTTCAACATTTCAAAGATTGACTGCTGCTGGCTTGCACCCTCCCTGGTTCATTCATAGGGAGCTTTGAAAGGTGGTCCGCTTTGACATGTACATCATTAGACAGAGGAGGGGAAGCAAGGTATCAGTGTCAGAAATGAGCAACAGGAGAAAAGGAGTGTTGGCAGGAAAAGACAACAATTCAAAACAGTTTGGTGTCCTGAAGCTAAAAAATACTTTAAAAAATAACAACTGCAAGCTGGGCTGATGGAATCCCAGGGTGCAGCAAGAAAAGTGTGGCCAGTAGGGATAGGGAGATTCTGCTCCCTCTCTGCTCTGCCCTGCTGAGACCACAGCTGCAATCCTGTGTCCAATTTGGGGCTCCCCAGTTCAAGAGAGACAGAGACCTGCTGGAGAGAGTCCAAGGGAGAGCCAGGAGGATGCTTAGGGGACTTGAGCATCTCCCCTGTGAAGAGAGCCTGAGAGCCCTGGGGCTGTTTAGTGTGGAGAAGAGAAGGCTGAGAGGGATCTGATCAATGTCTATCAACAGCTGAGGGGTGGGTGTCAAGTGGAGGGGGCCAGGCTCTTTTGGGTGGTGCACAGCAATAGGAGAAGGAACAATGGACACAAATTTGAACAGAGAAGCTTTCAGCTCAACATGAGGAGAAACTTCTTTATAGTGAGGGTGACAGAGGAGCAGGCTACACAGAGAGGTTGTGGAGTCTCCTTCTCTGGACACATTCCAAACTCACTGATTTGAGCAATCTTCTGTGTCTGGGATCTCATGACCTTGTCCATCACTGCAGAAGTAAAGTGCAGGTCAAGGATGGAGAACACCTTGTCAAAAATCCTGGCTCTAGTTTTATCCAGCTGCTCACAGAAGCCTTCCTCAGAACCAAACATACCTTAGCCAGGTGTAAGAGAAATGATGACCTCTGGAAAGTAAACCAAACCCCCTTAGCATCACAGTCATGTTTAGTTTAGAAGCTCAAGGACCATCCTCAGTTACCACTTCAAGCAGAACTTATGTACTGACAGCTTCATGTCACACTGACAGCTTCAAGTGCAAGGTCCTGCTGCTGGGTCAGGGCAATCCAGGTGGTGATACAGGCTGGGTAGGGACTGGCTTGAGAACAGCCCTGAAGAAAAGGCCTTGGGGGTGCTGGTGGATGAGAAGCTCAACAGGAGCCAGCAGTGAGCACTTGCAGCCCAGAGAGCCAAGCAGAGCCTGGGCTGCAGCAAGAGAAGTGTGGCCAGCAGGGCCAGGGAGGGGATTCTCCCCCTCTGCTCCACTCTGGGGAGACTCCACCTCGAGCACTGTGTCCAGTTCTGGAGCCCCTAGTACAGGAAAGTTCTGGAGGTGCTGGAAG
>VXBD01006591.1:67663-83935 GCA_013399975.1 Indicator maculatus
CAAGGGGGTTGGAACTGGATGATCACAGAATCACAGAATTAACCAGGTTCAAAAAGACCTCAGAGATCATCAAGTCCAACCTATCACCTAACACCTCCTGACAACTAAACCATGGCTCCAAGTGTCACATCCAAGCTTTTTTTTAACACCTCCAGGGATGGTGACTCCACCACCTCCCTGGGCAGCTCATTCCATGGCCAGTTACTCTTTCTGTGAAGAACTTTCTCCTCACCTCAAGCCTAAACTTCCCCTGGTGCAGCTTGAGACTGTGTCCTCTTGTTCTGGTGCTGGTTGCCTGGGATCCTTGAGGTCCCTTCCAACCCTAACAATTATTCTATGACTCATTAAGGACCCTAACACCTTTGCAGAAGAATCATGGGATTTTCCCAGGTGTCCAGGATTGGGCTGCTGCTGCTTCTAGAGACATCAGTGATACAACTGTCACTAACCTTAAAGCCAGACAAGAGAGATCAATGCTGAGAGCCTCTGAAAATCTTCTCCTGAACATTTTAATAAGATGTTCTCCTTCCACCTGGATGCCAGCAGATATCTCTAGGCTCTCAGGCTGCACTCCATCCTCTGTTTGATGTAGTGGCTACCCTGTTTGTTGAAAAAGAAAAGCTAAACTCCAAAGTGCAATCCAAAGTCAACTGCTTTCTGAGCTGTCATTGAATTCTTCTCCAGATGTCAAATGCAGCTGCTTGAAGTTCTGCAGGATCAGTGTGCAGTATTTTCCTACCCTTTTCTGGGTTCCCAGATTGCTTGGGTTCTCACACACAGAAACGCTCCTTTTAGGTTCGACCTCGTGGAAAAGCTCAGAAAGAATTTCAGCCAAGTCCACTGACTGTGATCTGGTTTGTGTTGATGTCAGCCCATAAACTGCTCAAAACTGGGCCCAGAGTCTTTTGAAACTGGGCTTAAGGGCTGTGTAAAAGCAAACTCAAGAAAATTTCATGATGAACCCAGGGCCAATCTTTCGAAGTCGACAAGGACCCCTGAAAGGAAGCATTCTGCAGTTTGTCTGGGCCCTCAGAATGAAAGCCTTGCAGCATCCCAGCACTCTGAGGACATTTTGCCACAACTTCAACACTGAAAGAGCTTCCTTCACATCATTTCCCCCTTGGCAAACCCCTCAGCTGCTGGCAAACCTATTACCACAGATACAAATTAGAGTAGAGATTGGGAAAAAGAGTGGAGGTGACAGTACATGGAGCCCTTTCTTGGCAGCTGGTATTTGGAGCAGGTTTTTAGACAGTACAAGAACTTCTTGTATTCAAACACATCCAGATCATAAAAGGGTGAATGACAAGAAGATGAGCTACAGCAGACTGCATTTCTGGGCTTGTGTCTTTGGTAGAGGCACATTTTTCTGTGAAGCAAAACAAAGACCTTCTTTTGGCCTTCCAATATCTGAAGGGGGCTACAAGAAAGCTGGGGAGGGACTTTTGAGGGTGTCAGGTAATGATAGGACTGGGGGAATGGATCCAAGCTAGAGGAGGGGTGATTTACATCAGAGGTAAGGAAGAAGTTGTTCCCCATGAGGATGGTGAGACACTGGCACAGGTTGCCCAGGGAGGTGGTGGAAGCCTCATGCCTGGAGGTTTTTGCAGCCAGGCTGAATGTGGCTGTGAGCAACCTGCTGTAGTGTCCCTGCCAATGTCAGGGGAGTTGGAACTGAATGATCCTTGAGGTCCCTTCCAACCTTGACAATTCTGTGATTCTCTGATTCTCAGCTAGATCAAAACCACTTAAAATAATACTTAGTCCTTCCACAGGAATGCTCTTGTGGTGGGCACAAAAAGTGGTGATGTCCAGCCCAAAGAGAAGGTAAAGTTTCTGCTACTGACCCTACCACTGGGAAAAATGCATAGGTGTAAAAATATTTGGACACCTGCAAAGTG
This sequence comes from Indicator maculatus, assembly GCA_013399975.1. NCBI lineage: Eukaryota > Metazoa > Chordata > Aves > Piciformes > Indicatoridae > Indicator > Indicator maculatus. Next base: position 69,565 of record VXBD01006591.1, read on the forward strand.
TTTCACCTTTCTACATGTGGCACAGGTGTATGGTAAGGGTGTTGAAATATGTGTCCCTAAAAGAGAAGTTAATTGATATACAGGAAAGACCTAATTGTGCTCCCACGGCTTGCACTCAGCTTGGTGACAGCAGAATCCACCATAGAATTATCTGCAGCAAATGGAGCTGTGGAGAACCAGAGGATTTGGCAAGTTTATTTCAGTCACAGAATCACAGAACGTTAGGGGCTAGAAGGGGCCTCCAAAGCTCATCCAGTCCAACTCCCTGCCAGAGCAGGATCGCCTAGAGCAGATCACACAGGAACAACACAACCAAGCAGGTTTTGGATATCTCCAGAGAGACTCCACACCCCCCCTGGGCAGCCTGTGCCAGTGTTCTGTCACCCTCACAGGGAAAAAAATCTTCTTCATGTTTCCATGGAACTTCCTTTGCCTCAGCTTCCACCATTGCCTCTTGTGCTGCCATTGGGCATCACTGAGCAGAGCCTGGCTCCAGACTCTTGGCACTCAGCCTTTACCTCAGTGAAGATGACCACATCAGGCTGCACACTGAGTGAGGGGCAGTGCTGCAAGGCACCACACTAATCACATCAGTGTGTTGGCACAGACACTGATGTGCTGCAGCAAGTGTTTCTGCAGGGAAGCAGAGAGCAGTTTCTTCCCAGCTGTTGGCCTGGGGCAGCTCTTCAGCCCTGCAGCTGCACCTCCAGCTTCTCCTTCCAAGCTTTCCATCCCTCTGCAGCCACCTTGTAAGCTGCGTTCCTTCCCATGAAAGCAGCTAGGATTTCACCAGCACCAAAGTCCCACTGCAGTCCTCATGAGAGGTGATGTTCCTGCTCTTCATTAAAAACAAAGATGCAGTTTCCACACACCTTTGTGGAGAACAGGGCTGGTGAGGAGCAGCTGAGGCAGCTGTGGTTGTTCAGTCTGGAGAAGAGGAGGCTGTGGGGAGATCTCAATCTCTACAACTCCCTGAAAGAAGGTTGGAGCCAGGTGGGGGTTGGTCTCTTCAACCTTAGTAACAAATGATAGGAAATGAATCATAGAATCATAGAATCAGTCAGGGTTGGAAGGGACCTCAAGGATCATCCAGTTCCAACCCCCCTGCCATGGGCAGGGACACCTCACACTAGATCAGGCTGGCCAGAGCCTCATCCAGCCTGGCCTTAAACACCTCCAGGGATGAGGCCTCAACCACCTCCCTGGACAACCCATTCCAGGCTCTCACCACTCTCATGGGGAAGAACTTCTTCCTCACATCCAGCCTGAATCTCCCCACTTCTAGCTTTATTCCATTCCCCCTGAGCAATGAACCCTGAAATACACACGAGCCTGCCCACTCCCCCCACAGAGGTGTGAGGTGAGCAACACCTAACCCAGTGCCTGCTCCAAGCTGGCTGTGCCACTGTAGATGCTCACTGCTGCTGCAGCCTAGAGGCCATCTGCGCCTCCACAAGTACCTGTGCTTATTCTGATGTGCCTTACAACTGCAGAAGGGACAAATCAGAAATGGTTTTGTTCAGAGAAGGGCCACGAGGATGATCAGAGGGCTGGAGCTCTCTCCTGTGAGGAGAGGCTGAAAGAGTTGGGGTTGTTCAGACTGGAGAAGAGAAGGCTCCCAGGAGACCTTCTTGTGGCCTTCTAGCATCTGAAGGGGGCTCCAAGAAAGCTGGGGAGGGACTTTTGAGGGTGTCAGGGAGTGATAGGAGTGGGGGGAATGGGAAAAAAAAAAAGAAATGGGTAGATTCAGATTGGATGTTAGGAAAAATTTTTCCCCTTGAGGGTGGTGAGACACTGGCACAGGTTGCCCAGGGAGGTGGTGGAAGCCTCATCCCTGGGGGTTTTTGCAGCCAGGCTGGATGTGGCTGTGAGCAACCTGCTGTAGTGTGAGGTGTCCCTGGCCGTGGCAGGGGAGTTGGAACTGGATGATCCTTGAGGTCCCTTCCAACCGTGACAATTCTGTGATTCTATGATTTCCATCTTAAACAATCAGCAAGATGACAGCTCATCCTGTTATCCTGGGATAACTTGTTGGTGTTATTCCCATCCCTGGGGATGAAAGGACTCCTGGTCTGTGTGCTGCAACACAGAGGTGCGTGAGAAGGATCAAAGAGCAGGTCCACTGCAGGGCAGCCACTGGAAGTGAGGAGAGCAGCACTGAAGTTAAGGCCATGGCTGCCCTGCACAACAGGGCACACAGAGCAGTCCCTGCAGGTTCCTTGGTGGGGCCCTTGGCCTTAAATATATTTACACAGTCCACACAGCTCGCCAAGACCTGGGGATCCTCCAAAGCTGCAGGTTTCTTCTGACTGCTGTAGACAGATTTTAATGAAACCTGCTGAAAGACACAGCTATGGAGGCTGAGATCCACCAAGAGGCAAAAGGAGAGAAAGCAGAAGCTGTATCTGCCACCCAGCAGTCACGCCTCCAGAAGCACAGGCACCTACCACCAGAGCAGCTCTATTGATTATCAGATAGCATTTGACACTGGTAACAGATAAGCTCTTAGGCCAAAGTTGTTGGTTATCACCTGTGTATCACTGCACACTATTTTAGCTTTAATAGTCACCCTGACACAGAGAGGGAGGCAGGCAGGCAGATGATTTTCAATGAGGGAGGGGAAAGCTGTACTCTCTGACACCATCAACAACTTCGTCCCAGCTTTTATTGACCAAAGAAACCAAACCAAATCAAACCAGAGCAACAAACAACATCAATATAAAAAAAACACTCAAACAAAAAAAAAAAAATCCCAAATAATCAAAAAACAAAGCAAAACAAACCAAACCAAAACAAAGCAGCAACTGTGAAACGTAATTCAACACTCCACAGAGAATCTCTGAGTCCACAAATAACCTTCTTCTGCATGAGCAGTGGAGGTTACCACAGCAGAGACTAAGGGAAATAAGAAAGCAATTAAAGATACCTTTGGTAAGGAGTTTTAACCTGTCAGCAGTATATGCCTCTTGTTCTTCAATCTTTTAGGTTAGTAAAACCAAGGCCAGTTCCTTCAGAGATGATGAAGCTGTTAGACAGCAGTAAAACTTAATGTACCACAGGGACCACGTAAGAGGAGAACACACCTGATGGAGTGTTCAGAGCCCCCCACTGCACCTATGTGCTGGCAACTGAGGCACTCTGCCACAAGCTTTCAGGAATGCAGGATTCCTGAGAGCTCTGAGTACAGGGCTGAAAAGATTCCTTCCAAAGACAGGCTGGAGCTCTTCACAGAATCACAGAATTATTGAGGCTGGAAAAGACCTCTGAGATCATCAAGTCCAGCCTGTGATCCAACACCACCACATCAGCTAAACCATGCCACCAGGTGCCACATCCAAGCTTTTCTTAAAGACCTCCAGGGATGGCAACTCCACCACCTCCCTGGGCATTCCATCCCAGTGCCTAATCAGCCTTTCCATGGGGAAGTGTTTCCTAATATCCAACCTAACCCTCCTCTGGCACAGCTTCAGGCCATGCCCTCTTGTCCTGTCACAAGTTGTCTGGGAGCAGAGCCTGACCCCCACCTGCCTACAGCTTCCCTTCAGGTAGTTGTAGAGAGTGAGAAGGTCCCCCCTGAGTCTCCTCTTCTCCAGGCTGAACCCCCCCAGCTCCCTCAGCCTCTCTCCATCAGCCTTTCCCTCCAGCCCCCTCCCCAGTCTGGTTGCTTCCTCTGGACCTGCTCCAGCACCTCAAGATCCTTCCTGCAGTGAGTGCCCAGAGCTGCACACAGTGCTCCAGGTGAGGTCTCCCCAGTGCCCAGGACAGGACAGAATTCCATCCCTGCTCCTGCTGGCCACACTATTCCTGATCCAGGCCAGGATGCCATTGGCCTTCTGTGCCCCCTGGACACGCAGCTGGCTCACCAGGTCCCTCTCTGCCAGTCTGCTCTCCAGCCACTCACCCCCAATCTGTAGTGCTGCATGTGGTCATCGTGGCCAAAGTGCAGGACCCTGCCCTTGGCCTTGTTGAATCTCCTCCCATTGGCCTCAGCCCATGGCCCAACCTGTCCAGGTCCCTCTGCAGCATCCTCCTCCTCTGCAGGAGATCCACACTGCCCCCCAGCCTGGTGTCATCTACAGATTCACTAATGGTTTCCTCCCTGCCCTCACCCAGGTCATCGATAGAGATGTTGAATGGAGCTGGGCCCAGTGCTGATCCCAGGGGGACACCAGTGGTCACCAGGCTCTGTCCTTGCCACCCACCAGCAGCAGCTGTTTCACCAATGGGACTGCAATGCCAGCCAAGCCCTGAGCAAATCCAAGCCCAGAGATCCCCCGGGGTGTCCTGGTTTGTGTCTAGATGGTAACCTTCCTCCAGCCTCACATCCCTGTGCTCAGTCCTTGTGAAGCAACAAAGACACTCCTTCCCTTCTCCTTCCACTTCTCCTCTCTGGATGAGTGATGTACGAACTGTGCCCAATGCTTGCAGCAGAGCAAGCAGACCCCTGTTTAGCTGTGCCCTGCAAGTGTTAGGAGTGAATGAAGACACAGAAACCCAAACAGCAGCGCTGAGGGTAGTTCAAACTGATTGCTGCTCCAGGGTAGGCTGGGCAAAGTAAGGAAGGCAGGGGTTTGAGCTGGGCTCTTTCAAATAACAGTCAACCACCACAAAATCCATACCTATCTGATGCACCCAGTGCTCTACAGTCAGATCCTTGGGTTTCAGCAGAGAGAACAAAACCTGATACAAAGCTAAACTCAGGTTTTTGTGCCAGGTTATTGATCACTGCTTGAAAACTTCTAACACCAAGGAGGGACACCTGAACTGGAGGAAACATCTCCCTCAGGAGACATTAGTCCAAGGCTGCTATCATCATGCGGGGGGGGTTGTGAAGTGCATCAGCTGTTCCCTTAGGGACTGAAAGCAGAGTCTCAAATCTCTTCAGGCTGGAAGTCTCACCTTGCTAGAGTACAGGTTCTGGAAGCCTGCACCTGCAAGCTGAATATAGAAAAGAAAATATTCCCAAGCTTCCCAACATATTTTTTTCCTTCAGAAAAAAAAAAAGAAGATTTTAGAGCTTAGAGGTCTTTTAAAAGAAGGCATTTAGGCAGCAGACATAATGAGATTATTGTAATATTAGTCCTCTTCAAAGGCATGGAAATGGTGTGAGAAAATGAGTGTGTTAAAGAATGAAAGGATGGCAGCACAAAGCCACCACAGTTCCTTGCAAAACAGATCCTATCCAAGCAACCTGGGGAGGGTGTAACAGAATTTCCAGTGTGCTTCCTTCTACTAAGGGAAAAATTACCTCTGCCCCCTCCCACTGCCTCAGCATTGGTCATGAACACTACCCACTCTGACAAAAATGTTCCTAAGACTCCTCAGGGTATTTCCACAACTGTCAGCCATCCTGTCCCTGGAGTTGCATTTACATTGGTGCAAAATCATGAAAGACATGGAAGATAATGGCAGGGGTTGGAAGAAGGAACTTCCCACTGTGATGAGGATCAGGTTCATGACCATCTGAAGAACCTGAGAGTGTACAATCCATGGAACCCGATGGGCTACACCCACAGGCACTGAGGGAACTGGCAGATGAGGTCACCAAACTGCTCTCTATTATATTCCAAAAGTCATGGCAGCCTGGGGAAGTCTCCAGTATCACCCCTATGGCAAAGAAGGGTGACCCAGAGAACTATAGGCCAGACAGTCTCACCTCTGTGCCTGGCAAGATCACAGAGCAGATCCTGCTGGAGGCACTGCTGAGGCAGGAGAATAATGAAGAGGTGATTTGGTACAATCAACACAGATGTACCAAGGGCAGATCCTGCCTGACAGACCTGGTGGCCTTCTATGACAAGGTCACGACCTCAAAAGATGAAGGTTGAGGAACTGATATCATTTCCTAGACCTGAGCAAAGCCTTTGACATTGTCCCACACCACATCCTGGTCTCCAAGCTGGTGCAGTCTGGGTTTGATGGGTGGACCATCCAGTGGACAAAGAACTGGCTTGATGGCTCTGCCCAAAGAGTGGCTGCCAATGGGTCCATGTCCAAGTGGAGGCCAGTGACAAGTGCAGTCCCTCAGGGATCAGTGTTGGGACCAGTCTTGTTTAACATCTTTGTTGGTGACATGGAGTGTGGCATTGAGGCACCCCAGGGCTCTCAGTCTCTCTTCACAGGGGTGATGCTCAAGCCCCCTAATCACCCTCATAGCTCTCCACTGAACTCTCTCCAGCAGGTGTCTGTCTCTCTTGAACTGGGGAGCCCAACACTGACAGAGTATTGCAGGTGTGGTCTCAGCAGGGCAGAGCAGAAGGGGAGAAGAACCTCCCTAGCCCTGCTGGCCACACTTTTCTTGACTGAGTTGGTGGAGTGGCTGAAGAGGCTGCACTTGGTGAGCTCAGAGCCTTTCCAGCCTGATGGTTCTGCAATGGCTGGATTTTTGCAGCACATCTGCCATCTGAGCTGTGGTGCAGATGAGATGCAGTCCTGCATCCCTGCCACCTGAGCCAGGCTTTTCACATCAGAGCAGACTCCAATGCCTGCTTCTCCTAGTGACAAAGCTGAATAATGGCACATAAGCCAAACCCTTTCTAGAGAACAGCAAACCTGAGAAGTTGTATCACAGCACTGTGCTGCCACGAGGTAAGTTGTGCACACATTGCAGTCACTGTTCTGAGGGCAGCTGCTGGATGGGTGCAGATTGCAGGATTCCTTAGCTGACCAATTCCTTAGCTGCCTAGAGCAAAACAATCACATTCCATGGGTGCCAAGAACAACATCCTCCTGCTGGCAACTTCACACCTTTGGGCAAATGCACCCAGATATTGGTCTTACTTAATTGGCAAAACCTTCCCAGGCTAGAACATAAAGGGGGCTGCTGCCCTGTGATGTGCACAGCTAGCTCCCCAGTTGGGTCACTAACATGACACAGGCTGCTAAACCAGCTCTGCACTCAGGAGAGCAGCACAACAGAAGGATCCTGCTGGTTTCTAGTGGGTAATTCCCAAAACAGACGTCTGCATTCTTGAATTTCCACAGGAGGAGCCTGTGGGTAATAAGAAATTAAAGAAGCTTGACAGGCTCTGGGGACAGGGTTCAAAGTTCCCCCCCAGATTCTCAGAGTAGTAGGGGTTGGGAGGGACCCCTGGACATGATCAAGTCAAACCGCCCTGCTAAGGCAGGGACACCTAGAGCAGGGTTGCAATATCTAGGCAGGCTTTGAAAGTCTCCAGAGAAGAAAACTCCACCACCTCTCTGACAGCCTGTTCCAGGGCTCTGTCACCCTCACAGCAAAGAATTTTCTCCTTAAGTTCAGGTGGAAGCTCTCTCCTGTGAGGACAGCACATCATCTCTCCATATTTTTTACCCCAATTTGAGTTATTAACAAGAAGTTCACCTGCCAGATGATTACCTGGTGCCTAGCAAGCTTTTGTAAGTCTAGGATCTAGGTATTAACTCCACTCTGCTGGTGGCCACAAGCATGTGACTAGTGCCATGTGAGATGAGCAGAAAAAAACCCAAAAGGTGGAGGGAATGTCTTCTGTGTTCCTACCTGGATCTGAAGGCCTTGGTGTCTGTTGGTTTTATAAGAAAGGATAACTGGTTACAGGGATGTAGCTGCCCTGAGGAGTGCCTTCACCAGTCAAGCTCTGTGTCAAGCCTCTTTAGGGCTAGGAAGAGAGTTCTGGTTTTCAGAGGCAGGCAGGTTTCCCACTTGCCTGCTGGAGCATTGCAGCCATCCTGGAGAGCAAAGGCTCTGTATGGAATTTCTGATGCAGCAGCGCTTTTCTAGGCCCTCAGTACATGGAGAGAGAGAATCAAGATTGGAGTCAGACCTGCCAGTTACTAATGGGAAGTGCAGCAAGCACTCATTTGGCTTGGCCACCTTGTCAAGGGTTATTCACACACTTCCATAACCTACTTACATAGCTCTTCCCTACATCCCATGGATGGCTAGGGAAGGTCAGGCTTACAGAATTCTGCCTGCCTGGATCCTAAAGCTCTGCCAGACAGACAGGACTTGCATCTAACAGTTAGCATTTAACCTTTTTATGTTCCAAGGGTGCTGAAGACAATGGGATTTACTCTGCTGATGAGACAGATGGATTTTTTTTTTTTTTTCGCTTAGATGTAAGCAAGAGGATAAGATTGCTCTGGTTTCTGACTGGTACAGGCACACTGCAGCACCATGTCTCAAGTTTAGAGAGGTTGCAAGGGGCTAGATAATAGAAATCTTTTGGGCAATGGCTTTGCATGGCTGATATACACAGGGCTGCATACACACAGAGGCCTTCTTGGATTCTAACATAAAATCCTGTTACTTCCTACACAGATCTGCTCTACAGAAACACACTGGGCTAGTGGTGACTCTGTGAGAGGCTCACAGGTTAAATTTGCTCAGCAGTTTAAGCAAGGCAAGACAGAAAAGCAAAGCACAGACTGAAGAGTGCTCCCTGGCCTCGTTTTCTCACAATCAATCAGCTGATTATTTCTACTAAAAGAGAATTAAAGAGGTAGAGGATTATTATAATAAATACAAACTATCTCACAGTCAAGAGAAACTACATCAAAATGATTTGGGAAGTAGGAGAAGAGGGATATTAATTGCACTATAATTAGTTGCATACCTCCTGCATCCACTTTTCATATAAAAAAAATGTTCACCATTAAACACTGGAGTTGTCCAAACCCATATCCATTATATCCGAGGATATGTTTCCCATACATTGCTGGCACATATTAGCTTTTAAAGACTAATTAACTGGAATTCCAGATTGGTGTGGGCTGGATTAGTTTCCTTTTTTTTTTTTTTTTTTTTTGTGAACACAGAAGATGAACAGATGTGTGTGTGTCTGTGTGTGTCTTCTGTAGGGTGCTGATATTTGAAAGCTGTGTGCCTGAACTCTCAGAGCCCAGGGCCTTAGACTCATAGAATCATAGAATGATCCAGGCTGGAAGGAAACTCCAAAGGTCACCCAGTCCAACCTCCTCTGCAGTCATCAGGGACATCACCAACTAGATCAGATAGTCCAGAGCCCTGCCAAGCCTCACCTTGAATATCTCCAGGGATGGAGCCTCAACCTATTCCAGTGTTCCACCACCCTCATAGTAAAGAACTTGTTCCTAGCATCCAATCTAAACCTGCTCTTCTCTAATTTGAAGCCACTGCCCCTTGTCCTGTCACTGCCTTGGACTAGTTTTATCCACACTGCTTCTCAGCCAGAGCTCAGCAGCTATATGCAGCTTAACCCCCAACAACTGTGGGACCCACTCCAAACAGGACAGGAGATGATGTGCAGAGACTACAGCCTCTGTAGTCTTTACAGTCAGGATCATAGAATCACAGAACTGTCAGGGTTGGAAGGCACCTCAAGTATCATCCAGCTCCAACCTCCCCACCATGGGCAGGGACACCTCACACTACAGCAGGTTGCTCACAGCCACATCCAGCCTGGCTGCAAAAACCTCCAGGCATGAGGCTTCCACCACCTCCCTGGGCAACCTGTGCCAGTGTCTCACCACCCTCATGGGGAAGAATTTCTTCCTAACATCCAGTGTGAATCTACTCTTTTCACAGACTGGTAGCTGTTGGAAGGGACCCCTGCAGATCTACCTGAAGCCTGCTGCTAAAGCAGGGTGTTACAGTTTGAAGGGGGAACTTTAGCCTAACTCCTGACTGCAAAGATTGAAAGTAAAATAAAAATTATCATTGGATACAAGAGGAAAATAATGCTAAGGTCTATATAACTCATTGGCTTGCTAATGGGGACATAGAGCAGTGCCATAAACAGTTCTTGCTCTCTTTTCTTCTTCTGTCACTTCTGCTAGCAGCTTCCCTCTCTCTCTCATGGCCTTGCCAGGGGATCTCTGTTTGGCTTCTGTGTGAGGCAACAGGGAGGAGGGAGGGAGTGTGGGTGGAGGTGAACAGTCCCTCTGGATCCATCCAGCAGGGTCTGAGGAGCTTCTGTGTGGTTTATAAATTGTGAATATATTGATATTGTAAATCTATTGTGTATTTTGTATATATCCATTGCATTTCATATTTCTACATTGCAGTTTGCTTGTAAATGCAGCTTCATTTGCTTCCATCCCAATATGAGCCATTCTGGCAATTTATTTTGGGGGATACTCCTCCAAATTAGGTGGGGGTAGAATCACAGAATCAGTCAGGGTTGGAAGGGACCACAAGGATCATCCAGTTCCAACCCCCCTGCCATGGGCAGGGACACCTCACACTAGATCAGGCTGGCCAGAGCCTCATCCAGCCTGGCCTTAAACACCTCCAGGGATGGGGCCTCAACCACCTCCCTGGACAACCCATTCCAGGCTCTCACCACTCTCAACTCACCTTACAGGGTCACCTAGATCAGGTTATCCAGGAACATGTCCAAGTAGGTTGTGGAAGTCTCTGGAGAAGGAGGCTGCACAACCTCCCTGGGCAGCCTGGTTCTGCTCTCTGGCACCCTCACAGAAGAATCTCCTCCTTAATTCCAGTGAAATCTCCTGTGTTCTAGTTTGGGCCTTTTGGCCCTTGTCCTGTCCCTGACCAGCCAGCACTGACAGGACCCCAGGCCCATCCTCATAACTGCCACTCTGCAGATATTTCTATGCATTGCTGAGATCTCCTCTGGCTTCTCTTTTCAAGCCAAAGGACTTTCAGCCTACCTAGCAGGACAGCGCAGCCACACATGCTCTGAATCCTAGCTTCCATTACATGCATATCTGTGTTAAGCAAGCAAACAAACTGATCTGCAGAAGTTTTATCTGAGCCAAGAGAGGAATATTCCACACCTCAGATGTGTCCTTCAGAGCTGGCTCCTGCAGGACAGCACACACACAGACTGTGCCATGACATCTGCCTGATCCCTGAGTAAACATGCCTGGGAACACACGTGCTGCTCCTGCTGCTGTGTTTGCATTAGGGCAATGTATTCAGCCAGGAAAGTCCTGTGGCCCTTCAAATGCAGGTTGCTTTAGGATGTCCCCTTCTGCTTAAAGAAAGCAGCCTGGCAGGAGGAAGAAAAAGAATAATGTATTTATTGTGCATCCAGGAAACAGAGCCTGGGAGCAGTGTGTTGCCCAAGAAAAGAAAGGCAAATGCTGCTGTTTATTTGATGGGCAATGGTTTCTCAAAGTCTAAACCCCTGGATCTACAAAGGCAGTGTGGATGTAGTGGTGGGAATGGTACATTCTTTTTTTTTTCCCCCTGAAACAAAAATATGCTATTTCTAACAAAAGCCCTGCTCCTGTGAAGAAAGCTGTAAAGACAGACACTTGCACTCATCTGCAGTTCCTATTGAAATAAACACAACTTGAAGAAGATTCCTTTCATCCCAGGGACTAAGCACTCCCTCTGTTTGGAAACTGCACAGCCTGATCATTCTGCTATCTCCTGTATCATGCTCTTAGAGAAAAGTTCTTGGGGAAGCAGATGCCCTCCCTTCTGTGTAGCTTCATTGTAAAATGTCTCAGTTCACACTGGACATCAGACCATGTGCCATGGCAAACCAAGCACTTTTTTTGCCCACCCAGGGGGAATGTGCCAAGTTCCAGGGCTGGGCACAAATCACTTTCTGTGAGTATCCATCCTTCAGTCCCCAGTGCTGGGTTACATTTGGTCTGAGAGATTACAGGAGTCCTTTGGTCCCCTGGCTGGATGTGCACACAGTTTAAAGATAAACACTTGCACATCTGAATTTTCATGTAAGACTCCTTCCCCTGTAGCTGCAAATACGCAGCCAAAGCAGCCTGACTGCAAAATACTCTTGCACCTGAAAAGAAGCACATTAAATGTGAAGGCAAACCCAGTGCAGTGCCTGTTCACCCCTGGTTTTCTGCAGCAAAAGTCTGTGCTTGCCTGCAAGCCTATTGGGAAACCAAACCAAACCAAACCAAACCAAACCAAACCAAAACAAGCATTGATTCTGTATTAATATTAGGTGAAATGAAGTACAATTAACAGCTCCATTTGAGCAAAAGTGGAAGGAGCAACTCTATCTGCTCAGCAGCAAAATGACTCTTAGCAACTGTATCGACTTGGGGCTGCTGGTGGAGGAGAAGCTCAAGAGGAGCCAGCAGTGAGCACTTGCAGCCCAGAGAGCCAAGCAGAGCCTGGGCTGCAGCAAGAGAAGTGTGGCCAGCAGGGCCAGGGAGGGGATTCTCCCCATCTGCTCCACTCTGGGGAGACTCCACCTGGAGCACTGTGTCCAGTTCTGGAGCCCCTAGTACAGGAAAGATCTGGAGGGGCTGGAAGGTGTCCAGAGAAAGGCCACAAAGATGATCTGAGGGCTGGAGCTGCTCTGCTCTGGTGACAGACAGAGAGTTGGGGCTGTTCAGTCTGGAGAAGAGAAAGCTCTGAGGAGACCTTCTTGTGGCCTTCCAGTATCTGAAGGGGGCTCCAAGAAAGCTGGGGAGGGACTTTTGAGGGTATCAGGGAGTGATAGGAGTAGGGGTAGTGGAGGAAAACTAGAAATGGGTAGATTCAGATTGGATGTAAGGAAGAAGTTGTTCCCCATGAGGGTGATGAGACACTGGAACAGGTTGCCCAGGGAGGTGGTGGAAGCCTCATGCCTGGAGGTTTTTGCAGCCAGGCTGGATGTGGTTGTGAACAACCTGCTGTAGTGTGAGGTGTCCCTGGCCATGGCAGGGGGGTTGGAACTGGATGATCCTTGAGGACCCTTCCAACCCTGACAATTCTATGATTCTATGGCTCTGTCTGCTCAGTAGCCCAATGACTCTCCACAAATGTATCTGCTCAGTAGCAAAATGTCCTTCATCCCCAAAACTCTGTTTCAGCCTTTTCCCCTCAGATCAGCTCTGTCTTTTCCAGGTCCCAGTAAGGGGTTAACTACATGAAACACATGTGAGCAATGAAGTTTGTCTTCATCTTGGTGCCCTTCTTAGGGGAGCTCCCTTGTCTTCTCTGCTGTTGGAGTGGTAGAAATGTAATTAACACCCAGGCACATTCTTACTGGAAAAGGCAGAACCTGAAGCAGCCTTGTAGCCAGGCCAATCCAGTTAACCCAGCTCAGGCTCAGGCCCTCGGGGCTGCCCCACTCCCTCCCACAGCTTCAGGACAGAGAGAGGCACCAGTTCTGCTCCTGGTTCTTGCTGCCTCAGCTCACTGTCTCAAAGAGCAGGGCAGTGGGAGGATGAGAGAGGTGCTAATCCAGAGAGCACAACCCAGAAAGATTTACACCAGAGCTGAGCAAACACAGGCAAAGGAATGAGCCCAATGTCTTCCTGAGCAAAACCCTCTGCAAGCAATTTGCTTGATAAAACACAGCTCCCATTTGGGCAGGGACCTCTGTTAGCAGAGTGGAAATAGGCATGAAACCTCCTTTAAGATGGTTTGCATAATGTCAGTGAGGTTAAAGAAACCCTGCTCCCTAAATCAGAACCATGCTGCTCTCGAAGGAAACACTGACTCTGGCCAATGGCATTGGAAAGAATGACTGAATCATGGAACCGTGATTAACTCTTCACATGTGAGAAGTATTTAATGTTAGTGATTGCCCAGGGTGTGTAAATGTAGAGAGGGAAGTGATTGCCATGTGCTTTTGTGTCACCTGGGTCATCCAACGGTGCCACAGAAAGGAGGAAAGAGAGGGGCAGGACGTGCTCAGTGTTCCTGTAGGGAGGATCACACAGTCACAGAAACATTCAGGTTGAAAAAGACCCTTGGGATCACCAAGGCCAACCATTAACCCTACTCTACAAGGTTCATCCCTAAACCATATCCCCAAGCACCACATCCAAACAGCCTTTAAACACATCCAGGGTTGGGGACTCCACCACCTCCCTAGGCAGCTCATTCCAATCCCCGACCACTCTTGATGTGAAATTTTTTTTGCTACTGTCCAGACTAAACCTCTACTGGTGCAGCTTGAGGCAATTCCCTCTTGTTCTATCACTAATTACCTGGGAGAGGAGACCAGCACCAACCTCTCCACAACCTTCTTTCAGGTAGTTGTAGACAGCAATGAGGTCTCCTCTCAGCCTCCTCTTTTTCACACTAACCATCCCCAGCTCCTTCAGTTGCTCTTCATCAGATTTATTCTCCAAGCCCTTCACAGCTTCCTTGCCCTCCTCTGCACTGGCTCCAGCACCTCCACATCTCTCTTGGATTGAGGTGCCCAAAACTGAACACAATACTCAAGGTGGGGTCTCCCCAGAGCTGAGTGCCAGAGGACAATCCCCTCCCTGCTCCTGCTGGACACAGCATTTCTAATCCCAGCCAGGATGCCTTTGGCTTTCTTGGGCACACTGCTTGGGCATATTCAGTTGCTTGCTGATTAGGCTCATGGCAGCTTTAGATAGGTTCCCAGCTACATGTGTGTCAAGTCAAGAATTCTTCAAGAATAACAGTTTGTTTCCCCCTTCCAAACCTGTCCCCACTATCCTTATCCCCCCTCCCACTTCCCCC
>VXBD01006591.1:87703-137732 GCA_013399975.1 Indicator maculatus
AAAAAGAAAAAGAAAAAGAAAAAGAAAAAGAAAAAGAAAAAGAAAAAGAAAAAGAAAAAGAAAGAAAGAAGGAGGGAGGAAGGAAGGAAGGAAGGGAAGGAGAAAAAGAAAGCAGCAGAAGAACAAATTTAACTGTATTGAACTATATTTTGGCAGACTTAATTGCCTATTGTTATTTTTAAATGTAATAAAAAATAATCAGCCTCATAAAAAAAATTCTCACCTAATCCTAAGAAAAAAATGCCATGGAGTAATTAAAGTTTTCTGCTGGGATAGGCTGCAATAATTATCTTGTTTTGACTGAACTTCTGATTATTTTAGCCTGAAAAATAAAACCAAAGTAAAATAAAATAACATTTAAAAAAAAGCAAACTACAACCCTGAAAGGAATATAGATTTGAACCCCCCATTGTCTGATGTTAAAATTGTTAAGAAAATATGAGTCAGTATTATGCAAATTCTGACCTAATCCCAGCAACATATTGGTAGGTAATTGTATTTTTCTTTAGGAGGGGACAGACCCTACAATAATTATGCCTTGTTAGTGTCCACATTGCTATATTTTTGATTTATGTATTTTTGTGGGAGCTGACAGATAAGCAAGAAAAATTGACATATTATAAACTAATAAAAATAAATAATATCTGAATCTGCCTAGCAGCAGTGCACGTTGGGAAGCTAAATCAATGCATTAATCACACAAATTTTGAGTAAAGTAGAGTTTGTGCTGGATGAAAAAGTGCCCTGTGCCTAAGCAGAGCTCAGCATTGAAATCTTAGCTCTCCTCTTTGGCCTTGCCTTAATTCCTGAGCTCTCACAACACAACAATTCAGCCTAGACTATTTTTCTGCTTACCCTCTGCAATATAGTTTAGCCTTGAAAGGAGAAGGCTGAGAGGGGATCTGATCAATGTCCATCAATAGCTGAGGGGTGGGTGTCAGGTGAAGGGGGCCAGGGGTGGTGCACAGGAATAAGCCAAGGAATAATGGAGACAAACTTGAACATAGAAGGTTTCAGCTCAACATGAGGAGAAACTTCTTTAGAGTGAGGGTGACAGAGCCCTGGAGCAGGCTCCCCAGGGGGGTTGTGGAGTCTCCTTCTCTGGAGACTTTCCAACCCCACCTGGATGAAATCTTGTGCAGACTCCCCTGGGTGATGCTGCTTTGGCAGGGGGGTTGAACTGGATGATCTCTGGACGTCCCTTCCAACCTACTATGATACTGTGATATTCCAGGACAAATTTGTGCCCTGCTCATTTTTCATAGGAATTTACAGTTTAAAAAGCCTTCTACCTGTAAGGTCTGCCTCATTCCCTGTGGAATAAGAGGGAAATTTTTTTGGCATCACCTTTGTAGCAAGAAGCATTTCTTGTGGGGCAATTTGTTTGCTGCAAAGCTCTTTTCTGCATAAAAGCATTGCCTGGTAAGTGCCAGAATGAATAAAAACTAAAAAAAAGAAAAAGGTAGTTTTGGTATCTGGAAACTGCTGGTTGTAGGAGTTCTGCTCTAGTGGACAAATTGATGATGTAAATATTACAGGAGTGAGCTCTGAGTTGGGCAGAAGCTGACAATTGATATTGTCTAACACAGCTGGCAGAAAAATATGATCTGTGGATGCCCAGTGTGGCTGGCTGGGCCAAATTCAGGTGTGCTATAATTAGCACCAAAGCCAGGTCTGAATTTTTCTTGGTGTTCATAATTGGACTATAAAGAAAATATCAAGCCAGCAGAAACAAAGGATATACAGATTTTTATTGCCTTCACTCATGCTGGCTGCAAATGCCACTATATGTCATCCTGTCCTGGCATTTCCAGAAGAGTCCTTTGCTTACAGGGCTTTGAAGCAAGGATTGCACAAGCTCATTGGAGGAAAAGGAAACAAGGGCTGGAAAACAGCTCAGCTGTAAGACAGTTCCCTTTGCAGCTTCCCAGCCCCTGGGTAAATGCCCATTGCTCACATCTAGGCTGCAGCCCTGCATCAGTAAGGATGACTGGAGCACTTCGGACAAAAAATGACTGGTGGGGTGATACCTGTGTGGCTCTTTGCAGGCAGGTGAGCTGATCATGAGCTCTGAGCCTGCCCACAGTCTCTCAGGAGCTGATACCTCCCAAGAACACCAACCCTAGCTTCAGCCCACAGGTAACACCCACAGTCATGGTATGTATATAAACAAATACACATATCACAGTCTCACAGTCTCACAGTATGTCAGAGGTTGGNTCTTCTCCACACTAAACAGCCTCAGGGCTCTCAGTCTCTCTTCACAGGGGAGATGCTCAAGTCCCCTAAGCATCCTCCTGGCTCTCTATTGGAGGTGTGGTACTGAGGGCTGTGGTTTAGCACCAGTCTAGGCAGAGTTAGGGAATGGTTGGAGCTGATCATCTTAAAGGGCTTTGCCAACCAAAATGATTCTGCATTCTACATTTGTCTTCAGGACTTAGGACGAGGGGCAATGGATATAAACTACAGCACAGGAGGTTCCACCTCAATGTGAGGAAGAACTTCTTGACTGTGAGGGTCACAGAGCGCTGGAGCAGGCTGCCCAGAGAGGTTGTGGAGTCTTCTTCTCTGGAGACTTTCAAGCCTTGTCTGGATGTGTTCCTGTGTGACCTTTGCTGGATTCTATGGTCCTGCTCTGGCAGGGAGGTTGGACTTGGTGATCTCCAGAAGTCCCTTCCAACCTCTAACATCCTGGGATGCTGGGATCCTTTGACTGCTTTCAAAAATTAAATCAAGGAAGATCAAGTGACAGTGTCAAGTGATGGGTTCAAAACAAAAGGTTAAACAGACTATACAGAGACATACAAAGGAATGAAGTATCTCCCACAAAACCATTGGGCAAAATGAGTTAGACTAGAGAAGTGAAAGGCAGCAAAACCCAGGTGCCAGGGGAAGGCAAAGAGCACCCAAAGTTTACAGTCATTTGAAAGGAGACTTGAAAAAGCCCTACAGAAAAAGCTATCAAATGGTGCTGAAAAGAAGCCCTAACTGCAGCTCTAAGTTCCATAGACACACAGCCAGGTGCACTGAATGCACACCTGGCAAAAGCAAGGACCCTCAGCTCAGGTGCAGCTCAACAAGAGGCTTCACAGCCTTCCTCCACTCTGGTGTTTGCCACTGGCTGACTGAGCTGGCCTGCCTGATCAGCATAGTGTGAACCCAACACTTAGGTTCGGTATTTAGCTCTCACAGCAACAACTCAGGTGTGAAGATCAGCATTAAGGACTACAACTCTCTTCTGAGATCACAGGACAAGGACCATTTCCACCATCCTACTAAATGGAGGTCCTGCTTCAGGGTCTTTGATTGCTCAAATTATGATGTGAGCAAACCAGGAGCATTAGGTCATGTAAGACATGAACTGTCCCTAAAATGTCCAACAAGGAAGTGCTTCTCATCTGTGTTTCTACAAAGAACAGCTAAAGTAATATCACCTCTCCTATGGAGACAGACTGAGAGAGTTGGGGCTGTTCAGTCCAGAGAAGAGAAGGCTGAGAGGGAATCTGATCAAGAAGACCTTCTTGTGTCCTTCCAGTATCTGAAAGAGGCTACAAGAAAGCTGGGGAGGGACTTTTTAGGGTGTGGGGTAGTGACAGGACTGGGGGGAATGGAACAAAACTAGAAATGGGTAGATTCAGATTGGATATTAGGAAGAAATTCTTCCCCATGAGGGTGGTGAGACACTGGCACAGATTGCCCAGGGAGGTGGTAGAAACTCCATGCCTGGAGGTTTTTGCAGCCAGGCTGGATGTGGCTGTGAGCAACCTGCTGTAGTGTGAGGTGTCCCTGCCCATGGCAGAGGGTTTGGAACTGGGTGATCCTTGAGGTCCCTTCCAACCCTGACAATTCTATGAGTCCCTGTATCTGTTTAGCAATCTCATACAAATATGCTAAAAGTCACCTCAGACCTCCAGCCAAATCAGACAACCTGTGCCTAGGGAACCACAATTACCTGGCATTTCTCTGGCATTTTTGACACATGACAGTATCAGTGCCAAGATCAATTTCTTCCCAGACAAGGGAGGCAACAGGTCCATGTCAGCTAATCAAGAGAGAGCAAGCTTGGGAGAGGCACCTACAGGGGTCTCCAATCTGCAAGCCAGCGGGCTTCCCTGCAATTGAACTGGGAACTCCTGGGTCTGGGGGAAAGGCTGTGAGGAGAAGAGCAGCCCCTTCATTTGGTGAGGTATCATGAACTGGGGAGCTGCATGAGCTGTGCTGTCCTAAATGGTCATTGGACTTGGAGTCTGAGACCAGCAGGAGAGAGAAGCAAGAGCAAGAAGGTGGAGGAAGAAGGGAGTCCTGGCAGAGGAGGTATCTGTGAGAAGAAGTGCTGAAGGCACCCAACCGTCAGAGTTTGAACAGGTGGCTTGGCCAAGTGGAATGAAGCACCTCCAACATCACCCTCAGAGTAAAGGTGAGCACAGACCTGTGCAATAAATCCTTACATCATTTTAAGGTGAGCAAATCTGTGCACAGCACATTCTGCATTCAGCTGCTAACTGATTAATTGGAACATCTCGAGCAGCTTCCCGGCCTGAAGACAGGCAAGGAAGCAGCCATCCTGCCTGGGTGATGGGATTGCTGTGCCAGTGTAGGGGAGGAAGTGTGTACAGTGTGGCAGGACATGGGAAGGATCCAGAATAATCATCCCTCCACTTCAAGACACCTGCAAATTCCCTGCTACTTGGCTAAATGTGTAAACACATTGCCACTGAGCCATGGACCATCATAACCCAACCCTTCTGGGAAGCAAAGCCAGTGCAAGACAGACCTCAGGAATATCTGTACTAAAGAAACCACAGCATTCAGTCTGGAGAAGAGAAGGCTCCCAGGAGACAGATCTTCTTGTGGTCTTCCAGTATCTGAAGGGGGCTACAGGAAAGCTGGGAAGGTGTCAGGTAGGGATAGGACTGGGGGGAATGAAGCAAAGCTAGAAAGGGGTAGATTCAGATTGGATGTTAGAAAGAAGTTCCTCCTCCATGAGGGTGGTGAGACACTGGCACAGGTTGCCCAGGGAGGTGATGGAAGCCTCATGCCTGGAGGTTTTTGCAGCCAGGCTGGATGTGGCTGTGAGCAACCTGCTGTAGTGTGAGGTGTCCCTGCTGATGGCAGTGGGGTTGGAACTGAATGATCCTTGAGGTCCCTTCCAACCCTGACAATTCTATGATTCTATGATTCTGACAGGGGAATAGCCTACAACAGCTGAGACAATTTTGGCACGGAGCTGTTCCTAGCACAGCATTAAGTTTAGCCCTAACAGCAGCTGACTTGTTCTTTGGAAAATCTATTCCCTGAAAGGCAGCCTTACAATTAAAGAGTGAAGAGTATTTCAGCTGACATAGCATTCCTGCTATGGGCACAGTCAATCAAGGGAAAGGCCAAAGCAGCAGTCAGATAAAAGACTAATAAAGCTACGAATGACAATAAAAGTCCACTGAAAGCTTTATTAGACTGGTGAAAACCTAGCTCAGGACATAAAGCAGCCCTTGCACAGAGCAACCCCCAAACATCTTGCCTCTGCTTGCAGCAGATGTCACACACTGTGCTGGCTAAGGGCCCTGAAAAGCAGAGCAGTGGTCAACAAACCAAAATCCAAGGCCCAACCAGAGCTGCAAACAGCCTGGTACTGAGAAAGCTGCTTTGGTGTGATGTGCTGTGCTAGAGGTTGTCCCCCCCTGAGCCCCCCAGAACAGTGATTCCTTCGCTGCCATCTCTAATCTGTAGATATCAAATTACTTAGCAAGAACCCAAATGTCACATTTTCCACTTTCCAGGCAGGTCAGCAGAGGCATAGAGGGCTGCTCTAACATTTCTCTCAGAAATTTCCCCTAGATCATGGGAAGCTGGCATGTGGCCTAGGCTAATCCACGCACCTATAACTGTTTGATGTAGTTCTCGATATCCCTCAAGCTTAAAATTCACGTGGTCAGGACACATTGCTTACTTTGTGTCACCAGAGCAAGCATCCTGCTTTATTGGTACTGATAGGGGTAGGGAATTCTTTTAAACAAAAGCATGTGCCATACTGAATGTGTCCTCAATATAGGAAGGACATGGATCTGACGGAGCAGGGCTAGAGGAGGGCCACAAAAATGCTCAGGTGGTTGGAGTAGCTCTGCTACAAGGACAGGCTGAGGGAGCTGGGGGTGTTCAGCCTGGAGAAGAGAAGGGTCCAGGGAGACCTAACAGCAGCCTGCCAGTACCTGAAGGGCGCTGTCTGAAGGAAGGAGAGAGACTGTTTGCAAAAGTCTGCAGGGACAGGATGAGAGACAATGGCTTCAAACTAGAGAAGAGCAGATTTAGATTGGGTGTTAGGAACAAGTTCTGCACCGTGAGGGTGGTGAAACACTGGAACAGGTTGTCTGAGAAGGTGGTTGAGGCCCCTGCCCTGATGGTATCCAATGTGAGGCCCCAGGCAACCTGATCTAGTTGGAGATGTCCCTGCTGATTGCAGGGAGGTCAGACTGGATGAATTTTGGAAGTCCCTTCCAGTCCAGACCATTCTATAATTCTATAATTTCCTTACAGTCAAAAACATCCCCATGCCTCAGGAACACCTTCTGAGCACTCCCAGCACTCAGCAGAGCATCACTCTATCCCCTAGACATGCACACTGAGGCATTATTAAAACTTGCTGCATGATTAATAGTCTAGCAAGGTGCATTTGTGTTATGAGAAACAGTTCCAGCAGAAGGAACACTGCCACGGTGGGGGATGTTTGGACACAAGAACAAGCATCCAGCAGTCTGCTGTCAGCAGTGTTTGTACTCTAGGAATAAAATCAGCACTCACCTCTCTATACTGGAGGTGCTGGAAGGTGTCCAGAGAAGGGCCACGAGGATGATCAGAGGGTTGGAACTCATCTGCTATGGAGACAGACTGAGAGAGTTCAGCCTGGAGAAGAGAAAGCTCCCAGGAGACCTTCTTGTGGCCTTCCAGTATCTGAAGGGGGCTCCAAGAAAGCTGGGAAGAGACTTTTGAGGGTGTCAAGGAGTGATAGGACTGGGGGGAATGGAGCAAAACTAGAAATGGGTAGATTCAGATTGGATGTTAGGAAAAAGTTGTTCCCCATGAGGAGAACAGAAAGCCCCTGATGACTCTGTGGTTACTGGTGTGCACAAAAGGCATGCTAAGGATTTTCTGCCCTATGTTGCACAGACTATTCAAATTGTCTCAGCCCCATCCCTTTCTGTCACTGCTCTGACAACAACTTTGAAGACACCTTAGTTAAACGTAGCAGAGAGCTCTGATCTAGACAGCAAACAGCCTTTTCAACACCAGGCCAGCTCTCCCAGCTGGGAGCAAGCCTAAGTCAGGCAGCAGTGGAACGATATTGGCAGTCAGCAAGCCGCTGAAGGCTTCTGTCAGTGCTGCCAGCGTTTGTTTGGCCAAATTGGTGTCAGCAAGTGAGAGATGTTGGGTCTTCTTCAAGCTTCCCCACGTGCAAGCAAGACTGGAGATGCAGAATGATCTGGGAAGCTTTAATTTCACACTGTGGTGACCCTCTAAGAGAAACTCAGAATGGAAACAATCTGAGAGGGGTGGTTTCATCTGAAGGGACTGTGCCAAACCAATTACAGGGAAACAATTGCTTGATTGTTTGAAAGGATCACACATGGGCAGAGCTCAGGGGATCTGAGGGCACTACCTGAGTCCCTCTGGGCCTTAGATCTTTAGTCAGATTTACCTTGAATCTAAATTTCTGGAGTTTATCCTGCCTCTGTCTAGCAAAGCTGTAGCATCCCTGCCATGCATTTCACTGTAGCTTACTGATACATCCTCCCAACTCTGATTTAAAACAAGACTCTAGGCAAGAGTGTTTGTTTCTTTTTTCCCTGGTTGTATTTGCAATCCCTAGATATGTGGATTCCATTCAACACAGGATCTGTTCTCCCCACACCCCCTGCCCTGCACCAATGGAGGAACACAAGGATGTTTTTCCAGTTCAGAGATACCTTAACAACTATTTACTTTAACAGTCTGAGCTTCAAGTCTAGACCTAGACCTCATGTACAGTCCTGGAAACCTGGAGTGGGGATCCATCAAGGTTTCTTATTGCTCCTGTGATGGTTTAAGACTGTCTTTTTAATTTTTCTTCACAAAGTTCGAGCAGAGAAAGTGAAAGAATGTAAATAAATCACTGCTGGGTGTAAGAAAGCAAAATAATGATTATTCTAAACACTTCCACTGGAGAGAGAGAAATGTTTAAGAACTACTAGTCAAAACAAAGCCACTCAAGTCTCAGTTTGCTGGGCTTCTGTCTAGCTGCTGCTTCTTTTCTGGCTGAAGATAACACACTGACCTTGACAAGCTAAGTCTAACAGCCTCTCTGCTTCTTGACTCTCTGCCTTCTGCCAGGGGGATCTGGGGGGAGTCCTTCTGGCTGGAGGCAGGGGGAGGCCCCTTGGGGAAGAAGCACAGCCCCTCGAGGGGTAGGGGTAGCCAGGGAGCTTGGTTGTTGTACATGTTCACTGCATTTCATCATAGATTGCAGTTTTGCTTGTACATACAGCTTTCATTTGCTTCCAGACTGAGCTAGCCTGGTTATTGTCGGTGTGGGAGGGGGATTTCAGCTCTCACACTGTTACAGCTCTGCAGGAGGTTTAGGTTGGAGACAAGGAAGAATTTCTTTGCTGCAAGAGCAGTCAGGGATTGGCACAGGCTGCCCAGGGAGGTGGTGGAGTCCCCATTCCTGGAGGTGTTCAGGAAACCTGTGGACAGGACACTTGGGGATGTGGTTTAAAGGCCACAGTGGTGTTGGGCTGAGGGCTGTACTGGAAGATCTTAGAGGGCTTGTCCAAGCTCAATGATTCCATGACTCTAAGCTCAGATCATGGCACAGACACTGTATTTTACATTAGTTCTGCTAGTGCAGTTGCCACCACTTTTTTTCCCCCCTTTTTTTATTGTAAAGGAGAAGGCAGAAAGGACTTCTCAGTGCCTGTTTAAAGCTGGAATTGTTTCTACCCTTTGTATGACAGATCTGCATCTCAGTTTGCTCTGGGCCCTTTTTATGCAGAGGCACAGCAAATAAACCCATTTGCGATAATAACAAACTGCATGTAGGGACTTTGAGGAATACATTTACTTTTCTCACATAGAGATCTGCCCCTCCAAAATGCAGATAGTGAGACAACAATGCCTTATAGGGCAGGTAATGTGAGAAAAGAAAGGTTTCCATTTTGTGCTCAGCTGGTTGGATTGGACTGCATCACACAGGGAATCAACAGCAGGGGCATGGTTGTAGAAAGTGTCCTCTGAAATGAAAAGTGAGGCACAGAATGGTTTGGTTGAAGAGGAACTTAAAGATCATGTAGATCCAACACTCCTGCCATGGGCAGGGACACCTTTTACTATGCCAGATGGGTCAAGGCACCTCCCCACCTGCCTTTGAACACCTCAAGGCTTGGAGCCTCCACAACTATTCCGGGCAACCTGTTGTGGTGCCTCACCACCCTCATGGGGAAGCATTTCTTGCTCATCTCTCGTGTAGATTCAGCTTCTTCCAATTTGAAGTCATTCCCAGTCATCCTGTCATCCCATGCTTTCGTATAGAAGTCCCTCTGCAGCTCCCTTTTATCCCCCTTCAAATACTGGAGGCTGCTAGAAGGACTTCCTGCAGTCTTCTCTAGGCAGGAAAAGCTGAACAAGTCCTTCAGCCTGTCCTTGTAGGAGAGCTGCTCCAGCCCTCTGATCATCTTGGTGGCCTCCTCTGGCCACCACATCTGACAGTTCCACATCTTTCTTGTGTTGGGAGCTGCAGAACTGGGTGCAGTGCTGCAGGTGAGGTCTCCCCAGGTTGGAGCAGGGGGACAGAATCCCCTCCCTTGACCTGCTGCCCATGCTGCTGGGGATGCAGCCCAGGACACTGATGGCTTCTGGGCTGCATGTGGAGATGTCTGGAACAGGTTGCCCAGGGAGGTGGTAGAAGCCTCATCCCGGGAGGTTTTTGCAGCCAGGCTGGATGTGGCTGTGAGCAACCTGCTGTAGTGTGAGGTGTCCCTGCTCATGGTAGGGGATTTGGAACTGGATGATCCTTGAGGTCCCTTCCAACCCTAACAATTCTATGATTCTATGGCTGGCTCCTGCTGAGCTCCCCATACACCAGCAGCTGGATGAGAATATCAAACATCTCTCCAGAGCAGCTGCAGGCATCACTCTCAGCAGTGTTTATGTTTCATCATCTAGCTTCTCACAACAAATCTAAGAGGAGTTATCCAATAAAAACAATTATCCTGGGGCTGAGGCTTTTGCTCTGCCTTGTGACCAGCATTGCTTTTCTAAGAATAGATTTTTAGTTCCAAACCATGATGCATTTCACCAGTACCAGAACTTTATTTTCTAAGCAGGAAAAAGGGTAATTATATTCTGCTTAGCTAATTGATTTTAAATTACCCTTTGACTGCTTTGCAAACATGTCCACAAGATGTTACATGGCAAGCTATAAAGTAACAGCAATCCCACTAGCAATAAATCAGAAAACTTTGGTATTCAATTAACAGACAAAAGCCACCTCAATGACATCATAACATCAAAACAGCAAAACCATTTGCTTCTTTTCAGAGAGTAATTTGCTTCCAGTTTCAGTTATTTATTTAGAGCTGTAATTTACAGCTCAAAGGTTCCTTGATTGCTATGAATGTGGATCATAGAATCACAGAATTGTCAGGGTTGGAAGGGACCTCAAGGATCATCCAGTTCCAACCCCCCTGCCACAGGCAAGGACACCTCACACTACAGCAAGTTGCTCACAGCCACATCCAGCCTGGCTGCAAAAACCTCCAGGGATGAGGCTTCCACCACCATCCTGGGCAACCTGTTCCAGTATCTCACCAACCTCATGGGGAACAACTTCTTCCTAACATACAATCTGAATCTCCCCATTTCTAGTTTTGCTCCATTCCCCCCACTCCTATCGCTCCCTGACACCCTCAAAAGTCTCTCCCCAGCTTTCTTGTAGGCCCCTTCAGATACTGGAAGGCCACAAGAAGGTCTCCTGGGAGCTTTCTCTTCTCCAGACTGAACAGCCTCAACTCTCTCAGAAGATATGCAGACTGCATGAATGCAACATATGCACACCAAGCAGACACAGCAACAAACAGTTATCAGTAACACATCACTTCATTACTATTTGCAGCTATATATTTTGGACCAGATGATATTCAGAGGTCTCTTCCAACCTTTACCACTCTGTGATTCTGTGATTTTGTGACTTGTGCTGCCCCACCAACATGACTCTTCAGCTCTTCTGGCTACAAATTCACAGTATCAGAGTACATTAGAGGTTAGAAGGGACCTCCAGAGATCATCCAGTTCAAGCTCCCTGCCAAAGCAGGATCACCCAGGGTAGTCCACACAGGAATGCATCCAAGTGGGTTTTGAATGTCCCCAGAGAGGGAGACTCCACACCCTCCTGGGCAGCCTGCTCCAGGGCTCTGGCACCCTCACTGGAAAGTTTCTGCCTATGTTGAGCTGAAACCTTCTATGTTCAAGTTTGTGTCCATTGTTCCTTGGCTCATTGCTGTGCACCACCAAAAAGCGTTTGGCCCCCTCCACCTGACACCCACCCCTCAGCTATTGATAGACATTGATCAGATCTCCTCTCAGCCTTCTCTTCTCCAGACTAAACAGCCCCAGGGCTCTCAGTCTCTCTTCACAAGGGAGATGCTCAATCAGTTCCCATCCACCTCACACCCTGATCATCCAGACCACACTGCCTCAGTTTAGCTGCAAGGATGCTGTGGGAGGCAGTGTCAAATGCATTGCTGAAATCAAGATAAAGCACAGCCACTGCTCTACCATCATCTATTCACCTGGTTCTATCAGGCATTAGGAACAGCTCAAGATGTCCTAACTGTGCACATTGACTGCAAGCAGGGTTCTTCTGCACCTTGCATGAGACACATGACTTTTGATTTACTGCTGCTCAAAGCTAAAGTCCAACAGCTCATTTTGATGAAGAAAGCAAACAGGTTTTGTTCTGATGTTTTCAAAATGAATAATTTCATCTTTGTCAGATTGAAAGCATGAAAGCATTACAACAAAACATCCTCTGCTTCTGCTACTGTTTGCCAATTCTGTTAGTGAGGTGGGGGTCAGTCTCTTCTCCCGAGTATCAGGTGGTAGAATGAGAAGGAATGACCTCAGGTTGTACCAGGGGAGGTTTAGGTTAGGAGGTGTGGTAGTTTTAGGGAATTTCCCACAGACTGAGTAGAAAGTGGCAGAATGTAAATAAATTACCAGTGGATGTAAAGGGAAAATAACGATAAGGTCTAACTAATCCCATGGGGCTGGTAACTAACACAAAGTTAGTTGTATAAACTAACTCTTTCTCTCTCTCAGCTCTTTGCTCTAGCAGATACCAGTTGGTGGTTTTTGCTTGGCCATTGCAGACCTTGGCTGCCTTCTTGTTGTGGCTAAGTACTAACAAGCTACTCTCTGCTCTTCTCTCTCTTTTCCCTTCTACAGGGCAGGGGAAGGGAGTGGAGAGGGGGAAGCTGTTGGCAGCCCCCTGCTTTTGTCCAGGGGGGATGGTTCTTGTGTTGTTTCTAAATTTTAAATACCTGTAAATATTGCATAGCTTGTACATATTCATTGCATTCCATATTTCTAGATTGTAGTTTTGCTTGTAAACACAGCTTCCTTTGCTTCCATCTGAGCTGGTCTGGCAATTTTATTTTTGGGGGTAATTTCAACCCACTACATCCTGAAAGAGTAAAGGCTTCACTGTCTGTGAAGTGAAGTCAAATATGCAGGCTGGCTGCCTGATGATGATGGAGACACCATCCCTGAGGTGTTCAAAACCCATGCAGACATGGCACTTCTGTGCAGGGTTTAGTGGGCATGATGAAGCTAGGTCAATGGCTAGACTCAGTGATCTCAGAGGGCTTTTCCAACCCAAAACTTCTATGATTCTGTTCTATGACTGGGTTTCTAAGCCCTTCTAAAATTCATTTGATTTAATATTAATGGAAAAAAAAATCACTTAGGCTTAATATTTACAAGCAGCAGATACAGTGAAGAGCAGAGTCTCCCTCAAACATATTATCTTTTCTTACTGCCCCCAAAACGGTGGCACCCTCCTTGCAAAGAGCAGCTGCTCAGACTTCTTTGATTATTAGGTCTTGCTAAGGAATCCAATTTGCCAACTTCTAACCTTCCTCTGGACAGGGCCTATGTAATGCAAGTGAGGTTTTTTTTTTTTCACAGCTTGGCTGCAGCAGAAAGCTTTTGCTAATAAGGATCTGGTGGGCAGCAGCCTACCGGATATTAGACCTGTCCCAGAGGGTCCATTCTCCTCTAGCTCTGCATGCATAATGGCAGAAGAAGGATATAGCCCCTTGATCTTTAGCACAGAAAAAAATAAGAAATCAATTATGTCTGACTTTCCAGCAATGTTCTGCTATTAATTACATTTAATGGCAACAAAACTCGCATGGAGGCACCAGAAGCAAAGGGCCAAGGAGCCAACACATGACCGGCCGGGGTGGGTGTGTAAAGCTGCCAGAGCTGCCTTGCACACACAGAGCATTCAGTGCAGCCCCTACCCACAGCCTCAGCAGGACTTCTCCTCTTTGGATTTTTTGTTTTGTTTTGTTTTGTTGTTTTGTTTCATTTTCTTTTGTTGTTTTGTTTCATTTTGTTTTGTTGTCTCATTTTGTTTTGTTTTGTTGTTTTGTTTTTTTCTTACTGAGGCTGTGCACAACTAGCAAGGAACCTGAGAAAAACCTCAGAAAGCTGATGGGATCAATCCACTTCTAACTGGAAGTCTATAGGGTTTGAAGCACTGAAGAGTGATCTGAACAAGTAAAAGTTTAACACTGTTTTGTTCATTCACTGGAGAAGAGGAGGCTCAGGGGAGACCTTATTGCTCTCTACAACTACCTGAAGGGAGGTTGTAGACAGGTGGGGGTTGGTCTCTTCTCCCAGGAAACCAGCAACAGAAGAAGAGGACACAGTCTCAAGCTGTGCAGGGGGAGTTTAGGCTTGATCTTAGAAAAATGTTCTTCCCAGAGAGAGAGATTGGCCATTGGAATGGGCTGCCCAGGGAGGTGTGGGGTCAGTGTCCCTGGAGGTGTTTAAGAAGAGCCTGGATGAGGCACTTAGTGCCATGGTCTGGTGGATTAGATAGGGTTGGGTCATTGGTTGGACTTTATGATCTTGGAGGTCTCTTCCAACCTGGCTGACTCTGTGACTGTGTGATTCATGCAAATACTGCCTTTTCCAATGCCACATTTCAGCCTAGCTTGGGAAGTACGTTGTCTATTTCATGTTCATTTTCAGATAAATAAACAAAGGGGGATGATCACCTCCCTCTCCTGCTGCCCCCCCCCCCCCTTGTTTCTGATCCAAGCCAGGATGCTATTGGCTTTCTGGGCCACCTGGGCACCACCACACTAAGGAAATAAGGCTAGCATGAGGGTGGGATAAGCACCTGAGGAAGAAGGAAACTGAAGTGAGAATGAGAAGTGAGGGTAGTGGAGGGTAGAATGCAAGGAAGGCAGTGGGAGTGCAAGAGGCTGTGGTGCAAGAGTGTCTGTATTTACCCCCTGGACACATCCAGCCCACTCTGAGCCTCAGGGACATCTTTCCTAACTCAGCTACACAGGGAAATACGGTAAAAATCTTTTCTTTTTCTTCTTATTGTTAATTTGGACACTGGCTCTGACAATCCCAAGAAACAGCTAAAATTCTCTGCATGTAAATTTCCACCCTCAGCTAAATACCTAGGGATGTTCAGGGAAGAATTAATTGGAAGCAAGCAGGAAGGGATGGAGGGGGGAGTGGGGAGAAAGAAAGGCAAAAAGAAAAGAGTTTCAGTGCCCCAGTGAATAATTTATAGCTGTTTCCTTTTCACCAAAGGGAATGTTGAATGTTTTTGACAACAGCAGGTACATAATTGTTTTATGCTGGGGGCATTTATTGTAACTCATTCATTATATCATCTTGCTAGTTTTCATGGCAGGCATTTATTTGTTCTCTTAGTGGAACAATCTGAATGACAACTAGGAGGAAATAGTGGGACCCAGAGAGTGACAAATGGCCTGCTGAAAGACTGAGAGCAATTCCACAGCTGGAAAACACCACCAATAGCATCAGTACAGGTTGGGAGGTGAGCTGCTGGAGAGCAGCCCTGTGGAGAAGGACCTGGGAGTGCTGGTGGACAACAAGTTCTGCATGGGACAGCAATGTGCCCTGGTGGCCAAGAAGGCCAATGGGAGCCTGGGGTACATTCAGAGGAGTGTGTCCAGCAGATCCAGGGAGGTTCTGCCCTGCTGAGACCTCACCTGGAATATTGCATCCAGTTCTGGGCTCCCCAGTTCAAGAGGGGCAGGGATGTGCTCTTGAGAGTCCAAGGGAGGGCTCCAAGGATGCTGAAGGAACTGGAGTACTGCCTGATGAAGACAGGCTGAGAGCTGGTTGGTGCTGGTCTCTTCTCACAGGTAATTAGTGATAGAACAAGAGGGAATAGCCTCAAGCTACAACTGGGTAGGTTTAGACTGGACAGTAGGAAACATTTTTAACAGCAAGAGTGGTCAGGCATTGGAATGAGTTGCCCAGGGAGGTGATGGAGTCACCAACCCTGGATGTGTTTGAAGGTGGTTTGGATGTGGTGCTTGGGGCTATGGTTTAGGGGTGAAGCTTGTAGAGTAGGGTTAATGGTTGGACTTGGTGACCCTGAGGGTCTTTTCCAACCTGAACATTTCTGTGATTCTGTGATCTTTTCGTCAGAGAAGGTGTAACTGTACGGGATGGTGGAAAGACAATGAACATACATTAAAAGAAGATCTGCCAGTACCTTGGAGGTATTTTAAAGGTGTGCAAACATGGTACTGAGGGACATGAGGAGCAACAGTGGGGAACTAATGTCAATGAATGAGGAGAAGGCTGAGATTCTCAACAATTTTTTTGCCTCAGTCTTTGCTGGCAACCCCTGTCCTCATGGCTCTCAGGTTGATGGGGACAGGGAGACAAAGTCCCCCCCACTGCAACTGAAGACAAGGTGCATGATCAGCTGAGGAACCTGAAGACATACAAGTCTGTAGGACCTGATGAAATGCCTCCCAGAGTCCTGAGGGAACTAGTTGATGTAGTTGCCAGGTCACTCTCCATGAAATTGGAGAAGTTCTGGCAGTCAAGTGAGGTCCCAGGGGACTGGAAGAAAGCAAACATCACAGCCATTGCTAAAAAGGGACCCTGAGAACTATGGAACTGTCAGCCTCACCTCCATTCCTGGGAGGATCACTGAACAGATCCTTCCAGATTCCAGGCTGAGGCACATGGGGGACAGGGAGATGCTTGAGGACAGCCAGCATGGCTTTACTAAGGGCAGGTCCTGCCTGACTTGTGGCCTTCTATGGCAAAGTGACTATGTCAGTGGATAAGGGATGACCTGTGGATGTGATGGATCTGGACTGTTGCAAGGCCTTTGACATTCTCCCCACAACATCCTGCTGGCCAAGCTGGAGAGATGAGGATTTGCTGGGGGGACTTCGCAGTGGGTAAGGGATTGGCTGGAGGGTCACATAGAATTGTCCAGGGACAAGGATCATCCAGTTCCAAACTCCCCTGCCATGGGCAGGGACACCTCACACTACATCAGGTTGCTCACAGCCACATCCAGCCTGGCTGCAAAAACCTCCAGGCATGAGGCTTCCACCACCTCCCTGGGCAACCTGTGCCAGTGTCTCACCACCCTCATGGGGAACAACATCTTCCTGATATCCAATCTGAATCTCCCCCTTTCTAGTTTTGCTCCACTCCCCCCACTCCTGTCACTCCCTGACACCCTCAAAAGTCCCTCTCCAGCTTTCTTGGAGCCCCCTTCAGATACTGGAAGGCCACAAGAAGGTCTCCTCAGAGCCTTCTCTTCTCCAGACTGAACAGCCCCAACTCTTTCAGTCTGTCTCCAGAGCAGAGCAGTTCCAGCCCTCTGATCATCCTCGTGGCCCTACTCTGGACACCTCCCAGCACCTCCAGAGGGTGGTGCTCAGTGTCTTGAAGTCCAGCTGGAGAGCAGTGACAGTGGTGTCCCTCAGGGGTCTGTACTGGGACCTGTGCTCTTTAATATTTTTATGGATGACATAGACAGAGGGATGAGGCACCATCAGCAGTGTGCAGATAGCACCAAGCTGAGTGGTGCTGTCAATACACCAGAGGGACAGGATGGCATCCAGAGGGACCTGGACAGGTTGGAGAGGTGGTGCCCAGGTGAACCTCCTGGATAACAGAAGAGAATCAATAGAGAGGCAGCAGAGAGGATGGTGAGAGCCCAAATGTATTGAGTTAGTTACTGTTAGAGCTGTCAGTATCTGACTACTTCAGTACCTGGCATCTTTTCACCTCCCTCACATATTACCTTTGGTGCATTTCAGTTGCTGGGGGCAGGTTTTCTATTTTGGGGCTTCACTTCCTTTTAAAGGCAACAGCTGGAAAAAGAGGAAAAAGGTTTTGAGGTTGAATAGCAATTTCATTGATGTTTTATTATTCTGATATTTATTTCAATGTATTGGTAGCTGATTATTGACATAATTGACAGTTACATGGATTTTTAAACTATTTGATGTGATTGATAATTATATTTCTTTTCTTTAGGGATATTTGATATAATTGATAACTGGACTGATATTTATTTCAATTTATTGATATTTGGTGAAATTGATAATTGTACTTATATCTATTGTCATTTATTGAGGCTTGATGTAATTAATAATTACATTGATGTTTATTTTCAGGTATTTATCGTTATCTGACTTTATTGATATTTGATGCAATTGATAATTGTACTGATAACTATTTGAATTTATTGATATTTGATATAATTGATCATTGCATTGCTGGTTATTTTGATTTATTTATATTTGACACAATTGATAACTGCATTGCTATTTATTATCATTGATTGATATTTGATGTAATTGATAATTGTGTTGATAATTATTTAGTTTTATTGATATTTCATGTAATAGGTAATTGTGTTGATAATTATTTTATTGATATTTCATGTAATTAGCAATTGTGTTGCTAATTATTTAGTTTTATTGATATTTCATGTAATTGATAATTGCATTGATAATTATTTTATTTTATTGATACTTCATGTAACTACTAATTGTATTGATAATTATTTTACTTTATTGCTGTTTGATGTAACTGATGCTTATATTGATATCTATTTTAATTTGTTCATATTTAATGTAATTGATAATGTAATTGATAACTATATTGATAATTTTATTGATAATTATTTTACTTTATTGCTATTTCATGTAATTGATAATTAATGTAAGTGATAATTATATTGATAATTATTTTACTTTATTGCTATTTCATGTAATTGGAAATTGTACTGATAATTATCTTACTTTATTGCTATTTGATGTCACTAATGCTTCTATTGATTATGTGAATGTTATCAAGTCAGCAAGGTTGTTTAATGTTCACTGTTTCAGACACTTATTCTCTTTGCTGAAGCTGAGTTTTCTGCTCTTCCTGTGATTTGTTTCTAGTTTGTTGCATTGTAGGACAGTTGAGTGCCTGGCATTCCTTTGGCTGCCTGGCATTCCTTTGGCTGCCTGGCATTCCTTTGGCTGCCTGGCTTGTGGAANGTTTTATTGATATTTCATGTAATTAGCAATTGTGTTGCTAATTATTTAGTTTTATTGATATTTCATGTAATTGATAATTAATGTAAGTGATAATTATATTGATAATTATTTTACTTTATTGCTATTTCATGTAATTGGAAATTGTACTGATAATTATCTTACTTTATTGCTATTTGATGTCACTAATGCTTCTATTGATTATGTGAATGTTATCAAGTCAGCAAGGTTGTTTAATGTTCACTGTTTCAGACACTTATTCTCTTTGCTGAAGCTGAGTTTTCTGCTCTTCCTGTGATTTGTTTCTAGTTTGTTGCATTGTAGGACAGTTGAGTGCCTGGCATTCCTTTGGCTGCCTGGCATTCCTTTGGCTGCCTGGCATTCCTTTGGCTGCCTGGCTTGTGGAAGGAGCGGCAGCCAGCTGGCTATTTGTTCTTTGCAAAGAGGCAAAGCTCAGAGCTTTGCTGGCTGGGTGGAGAGACTGAGACACCAGAAGGTTGTGCTGCCATTCAGCCAGACTTGGACAGGCTGAGAGTTGAGCAGGGAGAATGGAATGGATTAATGAAATTCACCAAGGGCAAGGGGAGAGTCTGGCACCTGGGAAAGAACAACCTCATGCATCAGTACAGGCTGGGGACTGATCTTTTGGAGAGCAGTGAAGGGGAAAAGGACCTGGGGGTCCTGGTGGATGGGAGGTTGTCCATGAGCCAGCAATGTGCTCTGGTGGCCAAGAAGGCCAAAGGCATCCTGGGGTGGATTAGAAGGGCTGTGGTTATCAGGCTGAGAGAGGTTCTCCTGCCCCTCTACTCTGCCCTGCTGAGACCACATCTGGAATATTGTGTCCAGTTCTGGGCCCCTCACTTCAAGAATGACCTTAGGGAACTGCTTGAAAGAGTCCAGCACAGAGTCACAAAGATGATAAAGGAAGTGGAAGATCTTCCTTATGAGGAGAGCCTGAGGGAGCTGAGGGCTCTGTAGCTTGGAGAGGAGGAGCCTGAGAGGTGACCTCATTGCTGTTGATAAAGATGTGCAGGGTGAGTGCCCAGAGGCTGGAGCCAGGCGCTGCTGGGTGATGCCCAATGACAGCACAAGGGGCAGTGGTGGAAGTTGAGGCATAAGAAGTTCCATCGAAACAGGAGGAAATTTTTTTTCCCTGTGAGGGTGCCAGAGCCCTGGACCAGGCTGCCCAGGGGGGTTGTGGAGTCTCCCTCTCTGGAGATACTCAAGACCCACCTGGATGTGTTCCTGTGTGATCTGGTATAGGTGACCCTGCTCTGGCAGGGGGGTTGGGCTGGATGAGCTTTGGAGGTCCCTTCCAGCCCATAACATTCTGTGATTCTGTGATTCTGTGAGTATTTGGTCAGAGTACCTGAAGGCGGGGGGAAAATCACCTAGAATCTAGGATTTTTATCTTAGGAGGAAATAGTTTGAATGAAGTTCTTATGAAGTTTGAGTTGAGGCAAAACTGTTATGCAGTGGTTCTTGGATTCAGAAAGAAACATGCAGCAGGCTAGACAGAGATTGTCAGCCTGTCATGGCAGTGCTGCCTGTTAACAATCACAATTAAGGAAGGCTATATATCAATTATGATTTGTCTGGAACATGAACTTCCCTAAGCATGAAAGGAAGTGATGCAGTCTGTATTACTGTCTCCACTCTTCAGCTAATTAGTGCTGGTTTTAATGGCTTCATCTGCCCAGGATCAATTGCCTAATGGGGAACAGTTCTCTGTCAGTTAATAAGGTGAGGAACTGTGTAATATGATTATGCCTGGCTCCGAAATGTAGTGCTTCAAACAACACTGAAACCATCATGTGATGGAATAAATAGACTCAGGCAAGGCTGCCAGAGAATTCTGGAGCAAGCAGACTGTTCTAGAAATGGTGCAGATGTCTGATCCAACACTGTGTGGCACACAGTAAGGGGAGAGTAGGACAGTGTCTAGAAATCATAGAATTGTCAGGGTTGGAAGGGACCTCAAGGATCATCCAGTTCCAACCCCTCTGCCATGGGCAGGGACACCTCACACTACAGCAGGCTGCTCACAACCACATCCAGCCTGGTTACAAAAACCTCCAAGGATGATGTTTCCACCACCTCCCTGGGCAACCTGTGCCAGTGTCTCGTGCTGGGAGATAGTTCATTAAGAGAAGGAGCCAGTAGTAAGGGGTATTTCAATTGGTGTTTAAAGAGCATCAGAACAAGGAATGTGAAAGGGAAGGGCTCTATTTCCACAACTCCTTGTTGCAGAAATGAGCTTCTCTATGGTTGTCCTGCCAGGAAGTGTATTCCTGTGAATTTCCCATGCAGAACATGCCAGGCAGCACAGGAAAGGTTAGAAGCCAGGTTAATGACAGCTACTGGGGTGTACCTCCAGGCTGCAGAGTGTGAGCTCTCTGTGCACAGCTACAGGTCATACCTCTGAATCTGCAGAGTCATTGGGAGGCCTCCTTTGGGTCACTTAGGGAGAGCTCCCCAGGATGGAGGCATCAGACAGCTCAGCACAGGTCTGCACAGCTGCCTGACCTCAGCCTTGGCTTCTTTCTGCTACAGTTGATCACAAGTGCCCACAGGCTAATTGGCATCATTTTTGGCATCTACAAGAAAAAAAAAAAAAAAGGTGATGCCAAGCCTTTATAGAAACCAAAAGCAGACTTTGTGATGTAGGAAGTAACGACATTTACTAATTAAGCAAGCACAGATGTCACTGCCCTGCCTGAGTTGAGGAGGGAGGAGAGAGAGGTTGGTGAAAGCGTCGGAGTAATCCCCAAAACACGCATTTTTCATCCCAGACCTGATTCTTCCTTCTGCAATGATGTCTGGTTTTTCCTTTGCTGTCTTTTGCAGAGCTGTTTCACAAGAGATCCAGGGATATTTGCATCCCTTGCACACAACAAGAGCCAAACCAAACAGGGCGGCCCAGTCAAAAAGTGAAATGTGTGAGAGAAAAACAAGAAACAAATTTGTCCTTCAGAGTTACATCACTCCCAAGTGGATCTAATTTTCAGCAGATGTGCTAACTCATTCTTGTTTTTACCTTCCATTTCTGGTTCAACTCCCTCCCAACCAGCACTTGGGATTGTTGTGGACAAGTGGGATTTGCATCCAAGCAGACATTTCAGCTGTTGCTTGTGGAAGGAGTGTGAGCCAGCTGGATGCTTCTTTTGGGTTTTGTTTTGTTTTGTTTTGTTTTGCAAAGAAGCAAAGCTCAGAGCAAAGTCTGATAGGCCTGCCCTGGCTTCCTCTTTCAACTCACTGCTAAAGATCAGTTTTTCTGCTTTTCCCTTGAAAGGTGGATGAGGGGATCGAGGTAACCATTAGGGATGACACCAGGCTGGGAGGCAGTGTGGATCTCCCGCAGGGTGGATCTCCTGCAAGGTAGGAGGATGCTGCAGAGGGACCTGGACAGGCTGGGCCATGGGCTGAGGCCAATGGGAGGAGATTCAACAAGGCCAAGGGCAGGGTCCTGCACTTTGGCCACACTAACCCCATGCAGGGCGACAGATTGGGGATGAGTGGCTGGAGAGCAGCCTGGCAGAGAGGGACCTGGCAGTGCTGGGTGACAGCAGCTGGAGAGGAGCCAGCAGTGTGCCCAGGGGGCACAGAAGGCCAATGGCATCCTGGCCTGGATCAGGAATAGTGTGGTCAGCAGGAGCAGGGATGGAATTCTGCCCTGTCCTGGGCACTGGGAAGGCCTCACCTGGAGCACTGTGTGCAGCTCTGGGCACTCACTGCAGGAAGGATCTTGAGGTGCTGGAGCAGGTCCAGAGGAAAGCAACCAGACTGGGGAGGGGGCTGGAGGGAAAGGCTGATGGAGAGAGGCTGAGGGAGCTGGGGGGGTTCAGCCTGGAGAAGAGGAGACTCAGGGGGGACCTTCTCACTCTCTGCAACTACCTGAAGGGAAGCTGTAGGCAGGTGGGGGTCAGGCTCTGCTCCCAGACAACTTGTGACAGGACAAGAGGGCATGGCCTGAAGCTGTGCCAGGGGAGGGTTAGGTTGGATATTAGGAAGCACTTCTCACAGCAAGGCTGATTAGGCACTGGGATGGACTGCCCAGGGAGGTGGTGGAGTTGCCATCCCTGGAGGTCTTTAAGAAAAGCTTGGATGTGGCACCTGGTGGCATGGTTTAGCTGATGTGGTGGTGTTGGGTCATAGGCTGGACTTGATGATCTCAGAGGTCTTTTCCAGCCTCAATAATTCTGTGATTCTGTCATTCTGTGACTGCAAATAGCTACAGCACAGGAGCATGGACAAACCATGACTCAGTCAAAGCAGAACCCCAGTTACTGAGACCTTTCTGGTGTTGAAACAATGTCCTAATTCTCAGAGAGACATGCTGGAATCCACTACTTATGAAGAAAATACACTGTGTGTTCAACAGAGTGAGGTAGACTTGAGAAAGAGCTGACCTTCTGGAGTGGAAAACAAAGAAGTTATTTCAAGTGGGAAGCAAGGTGGGGAGAAATGCAGAAGGATAGAATCAGAGGTTGTGCAGAGAAGTTGTGGAGGATCAGCCATGGAAGTGTTCAAGGCCAGGTTGGATGGGGCCTTGAGCAACCTGGACTACTAGGAGGCTTGATCTCACCTGGAGTCCCCAAGACAAGAAGGACATAGAACTGTTAGAGTGTTGCCACTGAAACACACATTGGCTGCTTGCTGCAGTGACCACAAGCACGAGACCTTGCTCATGTTCATGACACTGAGGTACAACCATAGCCACTGGTTTGGATTCCCTCATCTGGTGTGGACTTGTGCTTCTGAGACCCCAAATGACTCCATGCTATAACTTAAAGATGTCTATGGAAAATGGTATTCTTAGTGCTGTTCAATGGTATTAACCAACCAGGTTGGAAGAGACCTCCAAGGTCATCAAGTCCAACTGATCACCCAACCCTATCTAATCAACCAGACCATGGCACTAAATGCCTCATCCAGACTCTTCTTAAACACCTCCAGGGATGTTGACCCCACCACCTCCCTGGGCAGCCCATTCCAATGGCCAATCTCTCTTGCTGGGAAGAACTTCTTTCCAAGATCAAGCATAAACTCCCCCTTGCACAGCTTGAGACTGTGTCCTCTTGTTCTGTTGCTGGTTCCCTGGGAGAAGAGACCAGCCCTCTGTGTGGCTGGGACCGCAAGGAATCCAGAGGGTGGCAACCATCCAGCTTTGAGAGGAGAAACAGATGACTGACTCACCAGCAGTGCAGCAGTGCCTGGCAGCAGGCTGACAGTGACTCCAACTTGCACTTCAAGGATTTCTTCTTCAAAGTGTGCTACAGCTCAGAAACATCTCACACAAGCTTGTGATGCTCAGCTACTGCAGAAAATTCCCTCACTGCTCTTGTCAGGATGTTAAGAAATAGGGCCAGGAGCTAAGCTGGGAGGTGGTGCTCACTTAGAAAGGCAGGGCTGCAGATACTACTCCTGCCAGATGCTTTGACTACCTCTAAAGCTCTTTCTAGGAGCTTACAGAGTCCAAAAGTGGAAACCGTCAGCATGAAGCAACTGTTCCCTTAATGCTAAGTGGAGAATTCTGTCCAGGTTGTACCTTCAGGTCATTGGTGGAGAAGGAAGAGAGGAAGATTTATCAAACCAAAGTGAAAGATGAGCTGTGAAATGTCTTGGCACTAGACCAATGTATCCTTATCTCTCTGAAACAAGGAAGAAACATTCCCAGGAAAGCATATTTGGCTTCCTTATGATATTTGGAGCTTTTTGTATCATTTTCCTCTCTTCACCCTCCACTTTCAAGGTGCTGTCCTGTAACACGTTCTAATGCCACGGGGGTATCCTTTATTCCTTGGAGAGTCCAATCCTGGAAGGAGAGTCCTTATGAAGAGAGCTGATATTCTTAAACTCAGAGAATGAAGCAAAGGTCTGTACATCCTGTTTGCTGATACACTAAAACTCTATCTGGCCTGATGCTCAACCACTTTCCTCAGCATCTCCACCTCTTCTAAACACCTCCAGGGATGGGGATTCAACCAGCTCCTTGAGAAGCCTGTTCCAGTGGTTGAGAACTCTTTCAATGAAGAAGTTTCTTCTATGACCCAACCTAAGCTCCCTTGGTGCAATTTGAGGCCATTTCCTCTCATCCTATCACTAGTTACAAGGGAGAAGAGGCCAGCCCCCTGTGGCTATGTACTACTGATCAGTTTGTTTGGCAAGGAGAAGAAATGGTAGCTGCCTAAGGAATAAGTGAGAATAGTATCAACTGCTGTCCTGACAGTGGAAGGAAGGAAAGAAGGATGCCTCTCAGTTGGCATGTCGTTGCAGGTTAGCAGTACTTGAGCTCTGATCCTCTTAATGCTGGTTGTCTGCTCCCCCTTTCTCATCTCAAGAGGGAAGTTGAAAGCTTGCCTCTCTCCCATCCCTCCCTCCTTTGTCTCTGCCTGTGCACAGGAAGAAAAAGGAGGTGGGGAAGGCTTCCAGCCGGAGCAGTGTGTGCAGGAGGAGCGGAGCAGCCTGCTACCAGCGGGAGGTCACCATGCCCTGCCTGGCCCCTCAGTGAGCTGCCAAACACCTCTGGAGATGTCCAAGTAATCCTTCTTGCTGGCATCCCCTCCTCAAGTCACACTGCCTTTTCCCTCTGGCCCCTTACCCCACTGTGGGTCTATTTCCAAATGAGATAAACTGAAAACACTTTCATGCTGCTAAAAAAAATCACTGAGGAGGAATAAAAGAAGTTTAGTCCTGATTTAGACCCTATTAATATAAAACCATTAGGTGGAACAGCCAAGCTCAGCAAGAACCAAGCTGTGAGGTAGCTACACATAGGAGCAGCTTCACCAATCTCTCCATGGGCCACTAGCAGCTTAACGACTGCACACAATTATTTTGATGCATAGTTTATTCCTGCATCAGTTATGCAGATCCATTTTCAGCTATTTTGCCCAAATACAAAATAATAGTTTCATGATTACAGCATCATCTGGGGACATCAAAGCACTCCCCCATCATGATTCACATCCCCACTAATGATAATGCCCAAGACAAATGTGAATCTTTATTGGGTTAATTCTGTTTGGCCCATTTTGCAGATGAGCGAGTGGGAGCACGGAGAGGTTAAGTGATCTGCCCCAGGTCACGAAGCGAAATCTGGACATAAAAACAATGTGTGAGCACGGCCTAAAAGCCACATACATTACAATTACATAATGAGCAAAGAATAGCAAAGAAATTCTGAAAACCAGGGCTTCATACCTCACCTGAGGACGGATTTAGCAGGCAGTCTTGGATTCCAAATGACATTTGAACTTCGTGTGATCGCCAAAGAACTGAAGAATGGAGGGAGCTTCTTCTTGCAGAAAAAAAAAAGTGCTCCTAAAGTTGCAGCAGAGAGAAATGATGCTAAGGGGACAGTGCTTTTGCAGTGCTCTCCCTCTCCCAAATGTCCTTGAGGAATAAAAAGCCACATAATGCAAAGCTCTGTTGTCTGCAAGGAGTAAATCAAAAGGAAAGATTTGCTCTTTAAACAGCAAGGTTTTACTGAGCTCTCTTTACTTGACTTATGAATAAAGTGGATGTAATGAACTCAGTTGGTTTTAACCAAAGGGTCAGTAGCATAAATTGTGAAGTGCTGCTGCTGCTGCTTCTCCAGCTAGGGGATTTCCCAAGAGCTGCCTGCAGAACTAGAAATATCATGAAAACCTTTCTTTAATTTGGTGTAAAAGCATTTTCAAGGCAAGCCTTTTAACACGCTGAAAAAAACCCAAACAAACCCACAGTAAGCTAAGAGCAATATGCAGAAATGCAGAGAGCTCATAGCTTTGACACAGCTGTGGTTTTCCACCTGTGTTGTGGTGGGGTGAAACTAGCCCCCCAAAATAAATTGCCAGACTTAGCTCAGTTTGGGGTGGAAGCAAATGAAGCTGTATTTACAAGCAAACTGAAAACTAGAAATACCAAACGCAATGAGTATGTACAAAATATACAATAGGTGTACAATATCTATAGATTTACAATTTATAGAATCATAGAATCATAGATTTATGATTCCTCCAGGTTGGAAGAGACCTCCAAGATCATCCAGTCCAACCTAGCACCCAGCCCTACCCAGTCAGCTAGACCGTGGCACTAAGTGCCTCATCCAGGTTTCTCTTGAACATCTCCAGGGATGGTGACCCCACCACCTCCCTGGGCAGCCCATTCCAATGGGCAATCTCTCTCTCTGTGAAGATCTTCCTCCTAACATACAGCCTATACTTCCCCTGGTACAACTCGAGACTGTGTCCCCTCTTGCCTGGGAGAAGAGACCAAACCCCTCTGGTAATTGTAGACAGCAATGAGGTCACCCCTGAGCCTCCTCTTCTCCAGGCTAAACACCCTCAGCTCCCTCAGCCTCTCCTCATAGGGCTATAAACCACACAGAAGCTCCTCAGACCCTGCTGGATGGATCCAGGGGGACTGTTCACTGCCTCTCACACTCCCTCTCTCCTCCCTGTTACCTCACACAGACATCAAAACAGAGATCCCCTGGCAAGGCCACAGGAGAGAGAGAGAGAAGTTGCAATCAGAAGTGACAGAAGAAGAAAAGAGAAAAAGAATTGTTTGTGCCACTACTCTATATCCCATTAGCAATCCAGTGAATTATGTAGACCTTAGCATTATTTTTTGTTTTACATCCAATGGTAATTTATCTACTTTCAGCCTTTGCAGTCAGGGACTAGGCTAAAGTTCCCCCTTCGATCTGTAACAGGAGTTTTTCCATCAAGGTGTAAGAGACTAAATCTTGTCTCTCTTGATGTGAATCAACAAGGATAAAATCACCTTTGCTCCTCACCCAGACAACAGCTGCCCAGGGAGGGGATGGTGAACAGCCCCTCTGGAATGTCCAACAAAAGGGAAGATTGTTGTGAGTGACCTGCCTGATGGGTCAGCTCTGCCTGCTGATAGCACACCTGGCACTGACATATGCAGTGATGTGAGTGGGGTGTGGGCCAGGGGGAGCTGCCATCAACTGAGTAATAGACACTGAGCCTTAGCAACTCAGAGTGAGAGTAAACATCATGATGAACATCCAGCCTGGAAGCAGTCCAGGAACCCTCTCTTCACCATAAAGAAAAGTAGAACTCCTGGAGAAAAGACATCTTTACTGAAGACACCACATGTTGGAGGCTGCTCAGAGAAGGATTTGGACTTTGGGATCTCTCCATTCCCTCCTCCAGCTGAAGACAGCACAAGATGAACCTTGGGACATCTCCTCCAAGCCAAAGTGGCAACTCCCTTCCTTGGACCAAAATTGTTCTGGGGGGGGGTGGTGGTAATATAATCCCTTTCCTGCTCTCTCTCCATATTTCCTCTCTCTTTCTCCCTTCTTCTGTTCCATCCACATTAATATGTTAATAAATGGCCTGGGTTTTGGTATCTGGTCTCCTTTGTGCCTTTAATTTCACAACAGGGGAATGTTCAAAAGAGAGCCAAGTCTCTCTCCCCCTCCAGACCAAGACACAAGGATGAAGAGCTAAGACAGGTCTCTACCTTCAGCCACTGAAACCAGCACAAAGCTGCAAAGAGCCCACATGCTCCACAGAACTGTGAAAAAGTTAACTCCACACATTTGCTCAGTTTGAGGCTGAAAGTGCAAAGTTTCAGTCCAAATGGACCTTGCAGCACAGAAAATGGCACTGCTGAGCTGAAGTTAATATTCATGATGCATTACAAGCAGAAGCACAGAGAGGAAGCAGACATTAACTCCTGCTATATTTGAACTGCCTGAAATTTCCCACTCCATCTGTGAGACACTGGGAAGTAAACTGAAGCAAATCTTTTGTCAGGTAGTCACTCCTGTGATCAGGCAAGTGCCTTCTGTTTCTTTCCCAGAATCCCATCCAGACTTGGTGATGTTACCATCCTGAGTGCTGACACATCATGTTGCTGGTTGCTCAGCTGAAGGGAACACAGCAGCACAGCAGAAGAGTCAAATATATTGCTTGATCTGGGGATGAGGGAATGTGGTTCCCCTCTTCAGTGGTACTGCTGCAATGTTCTAAGAACTGGATTCAGGAATTTCAGTGTTTCCATCCTATTTCTATTTGCATTTCAGTGGTCATTTGTTCAACAGCTCTGAGAACCCCTGGCCTTGGATGGTTGCAAAATTAACCTCTCTGGCATGATATAGACTCACAGAATCAGTTTGGTTGGGAAAGCCCTTCAGGCTCCTCTGGTCCAACCCTTCTCTAACTGTACAAGGGCCGGGGCTAAACAATTTCCCTCAGCACCACATCTCTGTCTCTTGGAAACACCTCCAGGGATGGGGATTCAATCATCTCCCCCGGGCATCTTCACTGGTACTGGGGAGTTCAATGCTGCAGGCTGAGGGGCTAGACAGCAGGATCCCTTGGAGTGGTGTGTTTAAAAGGCTTGGTCTGTGTGACTCCAGAGAGATTAGGCTTGTCTTTGAATGAATATATTCTTTCCCAGAAGGACTAGGTGCCAGCCAGATCCTGCCCATATTGTGAACAAAGGTTGATTCACCAGTGACAACCCAAGAATCAGCTGGTCAACTTTTTATTTTTTCTACAGAATCACAGAATATTAGGGGCTGCAAGGGACCTCCAAAGATCATCCAGTCCAACCCCCCCACCAGAGCAGGGTCATCTAGAGCAGATCACACAGGAACACATCCAGGTAGCTTTGGAATATCCCCAGAGAGGGAGATTCCACAACCCCCCTGGGC
This sequence comes from Indicator maculatus, assembly GCA_013399975.1. Lineage (NCBI taxonomy): Eukaryota > Metazoa > Chordata > Aves > Piciformes > Indicatoridae > Indicator > Indicator maculatus. The sequence continues at coordinate 116,990 of VXBD01006591.1, forward strand.
AGCCTGTTCCAGGGTTCTGTCATCCTCACAGGGAAAAATTTCTTCCTCCTGTTTCCATGGAACTTCCTATGCTTCAGCTTCCACCACTGCCCCTTGTGCTGGCATTGGGCATCACCCAGCAGAGCCTGGCTCCAGCCTCTGGGCATTCACCCTGCACATCTTTATCAACAACAATGAGGTCACCTCTCAGGCTCCTCCTCTCCAAGCTACAGAGCGCTCAGCTCCCTCAGGCTCTCCTCATAAGGAAGGTGTTCCATAAGGAAGATGTTTTTGTTTTGGTTTGTTTCTTCAATATCTGTTTATATGAATCTAAATTAAAAGAAAAAAAAAGGAAAGAAAAAAAGAGCTTTTTGTCATGAACTCTGAGAAGAATGCCTTCATTCTTCAGGAGGCATTCAGGAGGAATCACTGAAGAGTTCAGTGCCAGACTGCAGTGCAGCAGTGTTGTTTTTCCTGTATCTCATTGTCACAGCTCGTGTACCTTCTGCTGCCGTCTGAGCAGGAGCAGGGAGGGGATTGTCCTCTGGCACTCAGCTCTGGGGAGGCCACACCTTGAGTGTTGTGTCCAGTTTGGGGCATCTCAATCCAAGAGAGATGTGGAGGTGCTGGATCCAGGGCAGAGGAGGGCAAGGAAGCTGTGAAGGGCCTGGAGAATAAACCTGATGAAGAGAGACTGAAGAAGCTGGGGATGCTTAGTGTGAAAAAGAGGAGGCTGAGAAGAGACCTCATTGCTGTCTACAGCTACCTGAAAGGACCTTGTGGAGAGGTTGTTGCTGGTCTCTTCTCACAGGTAATTAGTGATAGAACAAGAGGGAATGGCCTCAAGCTGTGACTGGGCAGGGTTAGATTGGAGAGCAGGAAAACATCTCTTATGGAGAGAGTGGTCAGGCATTGGAATGAGCTGCCCAGGGAGGTGATGGTGGAGTCACCATCTCTGGATGTGTTTAAAGGTATTTTGAATGTGGTGCTTGGGGATGTGGTTTAGGAGTGAACCTTGTAGAGCAGAGTCAGTGGTTAGATTTGGTGATCCTGAGGGTCTTTTCCAACCTGAATGCTTCTGCGATTCACAGAGCAGAGAGACCTGCGAGGAGGGACCAGCTTTCTGTCTTCCCAGTCCAGTTCCTGCCTTAGCTAATCCACCCATTTCAAAACTGCTCTCTTGCAATCAGTCCCAAAAGGTTTTTTTAGCTTTAGTTTTGTAGCTGAAGCTCCACAGATGGGTAATGTTTTCTGGCTACTGGGAAGTCCTCTCACACAACAGATGTTTATGAACCCAAAGTAAAAATAGTGGCATTATTAAGTTAGATGGCTCAAACTTGAAACTAAAATAACTAATCAAGCTCATTCCATTTGACACCAACATCAGCCCATTTCACCTCCCACTTCCTTCACTAATCCCTGCCTTGGATAAAAGCTAGTTGCTAGGTGTAGTGTCAACATCAATTCTAGAAACACCTCTGCTTGAATTACAAAAAGTTCTATTGAGTTAGAAGAGAACTAATCAAAACTGAAAGGTGAAGTGATTAAACTGCATTAACGTGATAGAGCCAATAAAATAATTTTGCTGTTCAGCAAAACCATTCTTTACAACACTGTCCAGAACATCATGCATTTTTGGCAGCCTTTTGTTGGACATAGCTTTGCTAGAGGGTTTATTGGGAAGTAGAAAAGCTGAACACAAATTGATCAGAGAAAATTAGATGTGAATACAAAGCAGAGAGCCAAATCCTTCTGGCTGTTCTCCAGCAGCACAAACTGGTTACCAGGAGCTGTTAAAGCAGGCAGTTTGGTGGATCCTTGCCTGGGATTACCTATGCATATCAAAGAAAGACAGAAACACACAGTGTGGCATTCTGGGTGAAAAAGTGGCATTTGTTACACAGGTGTTGGAACCATTTCATATTTTGGCACATTAAAACACGTTTAAAAGTCTTCTCAGCCTTCTGCTTTCAAATGAAGACACAGAAGTGTTCAGTTCAGGAGAAAAAAGATTTTTGTTATGTAGGTGTGGGTGAACACAAATCATAGAATCGTAGAATTGTCAGGGTTGGAAGGGACCTCAAGGATCATCCAGTTCCAAGCCCTCTGCCATGGGCAGGGACACCTCACACTACAGCAGGTTGCTCACAGCCACATTCAGCCTGGCTGCAAAAACCTCCAGGGATGAGGCTTCCACCACCTCCCTGGGCAACCTGTGCCAGTGTCACACCACCCTCAAGAGGAAAAATTTTTTCCTAACATCCAATCTGAATCTCCCCATTTCTAGTTTTGCTCTGTTCCCCCCACTCCTATCACTCTCTGACACCCTCAAAAGTCCCTCCCCAGCATTCTTGTAGCCCCCTTCAGATACTGGAAGGCCACAAGAAGGTCTCCTCAGAGCCTTCTCTTCTCCAAACTGAACAGCCCCAACTCTTTCAGTCTGTCTCCAGAGCAGAGCAGCTCCAACCCCCTGCTCATCCTCGTGGCCCTTCCCTGGACATGTTCCAGCACTTCCAGATCCTTCTTGTTCCCTGTTTGTTATAGTAACATCAACAAACATTTGACAGAAACAATTTGGAATGAAACTAAACGAACCTATGTTTATGTATCCCTCTTAGACTGAGAGGAGTCATTAAAAGAGTTTCCTACTTTCCACTACAGCACTTTGGATAACAATACAAGTAACATGCAAGTATCAAAGGACCTTTTGATAAGGTTTCCTCACCACAGTTATTTATGCTTGCAACAAGTTAGGAGAACACATTGTTATCTGCTGGTAAAAGCATCCTATGGTCCTCATTTAATTCCTGGAGAAACCTGTCAGGGGTAAGAGATGTGCCACAAAAGGGATAAAAAGTAACGAAGATGTCTATTATCAATTTAATGACAAGATAGATGTTTCCTTCAAAGTTTTCCCCGTTACGAAGCCTCACCAGCGAATAAAAGTATCTAATGTATTATTCAGACAAAGGCCTCTGAACCTTAGACAGAAGGAAATTCAGGCTGCCTTGCATTGCTTTATTAAGTCTATATTAAGGGCTCCATTACTTTAAAAGGAACTGTTTAAGTAACATTAAGGCTATGACCCAAGCAACAAAAAGTAAGGAAATACAGATAGCTGAATTTCCATCTTTAACATATGCTGAAGAAAAAGGAACAATGGAGGAAGAGGCTTTTGCTTCTCATCTTGGGCTGAGAGAAATATTTGGGGGGTAAAAAAAAAAAAAAAAGGGAAAAAAAAATACCCAGCCTCACTCTGCACCTGGCATTCAACTGAGTCCAAATAAAAACTATTTAATGTTTGGATCTCTTCCCACTGCCTCACACCATGGGTCACCTGCAGAGGGAGGAGCACACTTCCAAGATGCTCTAGCAAGGCCAGACAATTCCTTCCTCCTGTTAGAATAAAGGACCCAATTACTGCTGCCAGGGCTGTATGTAAAACGTTGCTCCTGAAGGCTCTTCTCTCCCCATGACATGTGCTGCCCAACCTTCAGAGTAACAGATTTCTCTCTACCTTCTTTCTCCTTATATACAGGGAGAATGAAGGAGAGAAGACATAAAGAAAGAACAAGATAACCAACAAGACCAACAGGTTGGCAAGTGTCTGGAAATGAAAACATCAGTAGACAATGACTCACCTGCAGCTTTTAGCTTAGAGTTAAGATTCATTTGCCTTTACACGACACCACTCTTTTATCAGGTGAGCTCCACCACCATTCTAACAGGAAATAAGGAGAACAGAAACATCTCTTGCCTAAATATTGCCTTTTAAGGTTGATATTAATTCTAAGTCAAACGGCAGCAGGTGAATGGCTTGCACCTCTCCCCCTCCCCTGATGGCCTGAAGCACAGTGACAGACTCGGTGTCTGCTCTTGAACCACAGAATCCCAGAATGGCTCAGGCTGGAAGGGACCTCTGAGCTCATCTCCTCCAACCTCCCCTGCCTTGGGCAGGGACACTTTTCAACTAGACTGAGTTGTTCAAGGCCTCATCCAACCTGGCCTTGAACACCCCCAGGCAGAAGTCATTCACAGCCTCCCTGGGCAGCCTATTCCTGTGTCTCGCCACCCTCACACTGAAGAACTTCTTCCTCAGCTCCAGTCTAAACCTGCTCTGCCTCAGCTTCAAACCATTCCCCTTTGTTGTGTCTCTGGACACCCTCAGGAAAAGTCCCTCTGCTGCCCTCCTGCAAGATCCCCATTAGGGCATTAGTTAGCCCTAATGTCAGTCCTTCAGCATGGTTTTAAAAACCTCTGCTAACAGAGCCAGAGTTTGAGGGCATCCTTGTGGCCAGCAATGTCTTTAAGTCTCTCCACAGCTGCATGCTAGTTTTAGTCATGGACTTTGGCTTTCTTCTTGTGGCCTTCCATCTGCATTGACACAGCATGCTGCCTCCAGTGTGTTCACCTGCCATCACAGTATCACAATATATCAGAGGTGGGAGGGACCTCCAGAAATCATCCAGTCCAACCCCCCTGCCACAGCAGCATCACCCAGGGGAATCCCCACAGGAATGCATCCAGATGGGTTTGGAAAGTCTCCAGAGAAGGAGACTCCACAACCCCACTGGGGAGCCTGTTCCAGGGATCTGTCACCCTCACTGGAAAGAAGTTTCTCCTCATGTTGAGCTGAAATCTTCCATGTTCAAGCCTGGCCCCCTCCACTTGACACCCACCCCTCAGCTATTGATAGACATTGATCAGATCCCCTCTCAGCCTTCTCTTCTCCACACTAAACAGCCCCAGGGCTCTCAGTCTCTCTTCACAGGGGAGATGCTCAAGTCCCCTAAGCATCCTCCTGGCTCTCCCTTGGACTCTCTCCAGCAGGTCTCTGTCTCTCTTGAACTGGGGAGCCCCAAACTGGACACAGGATTGCAGATGTGGTCTCAGCAGGGCAGANGTACTCTCAATGCCCATTGATAAAGATATTGAACCAAACTGGACCCAATACTGATCAAGGCTCTGAGCAACCTAGCTTAGGGGAGGATGTCCCTGTTGACTGCAGAGAGATCGGACTAGGTGAGCTTTGCAGGTCCCTTCCAACCCAAACCATTCTATATTCTATGATTATTTAACATGAGGGTGGTGGAACACTGGAACAGATCACCCAGGGAGGTGGTGGAGGCCCTAAACTTGGAGACCTTCAAGGTCAGGCTTGAGGGGCTCTGAGCAATGTGATCTGGTTAATGATTTCCCTGCTGGCTGCAGGAGAGGTTGGACTGGATGACCTTTGAAGGTCCCTTCCAACCCAGTGCATTGTGTGATTCTGTGACTTCTGTTCAAAACAGGGTCCACCTGCTTGTCTTGGCTGAATCTCCACCCTGATGATTGAGCAGCTGTAAAGGCTCTTAACCCACAGACAGAGCAGGTCTGTGTGAACATCTAAACACCAAGACAGTCCTGTTCCAGGCTGGAGGACCAGGTCTGCTCACACCCTGTTGTACAAACATGCTCAGAGACTGAGAAGTGACTCCACAGACAAATAAGGGCTGCCGGCTGGGTACAGATACTGAAACCCATCTCAGGCTGGGATACTCCAAATGATTTAGTCTGGAGAAGAGAAGGCTGCGAGGGGATCTAATCAATGTCTATAAATATCTGAGGGGTTGGTGTTAAAATGAGGGGGCCAGGCTCTTTTCAGTGATTCACAGTGATAAACCAAGGAACAATGGGTTCAAACTTGAACATAGAAGATTTCACCTCAACATGAGGAGAAACGTCTTTAGAGTGAGGGTGACAGAGCCCTGGAACAGGCTGCCCAGGGGGGTTGCCGAGTCTCCTTCTCTGGAGACTTCCCAAACCCACCTGGATGCATTCCTGTGTGGACTATCCTAGGTGATGCTGCTGTGGCAGGGCGGTTGGACCTGATGATCTCTTGAGGTCTCTTCCAACCTCTGATATACTGTGAGACTGTGGGACTGTGAGACTGTGAGATTGTGAAACTGTGATTTCTAAAACATCCAATGCAAGCCCTCTATCTGAAATGGCACGAAGGGGATTTTCTCCTGGGATGCATTCCTGCATGCTCAAATTCCACTAGCACTGGGCTTCTTTTTGGGCAGGAATGAGTGTTGCAGAGCCTGGGTTTTGAATGGAAGTGCTGACAGGCCTTTAACCAGCGCTGCTGGAATGGTGTCACCACTGAGGTTTAACAACCTGTAGCCATAAGATCTCAGCATTTTCCCCCTCCCCCTCTTTCCCTGGAGCTGCTCAAAAAAGCTAAGCCCTTTTTCACATTTTTAATGACCAAAAGTTACCGAAAAAAAAAAAAAAAAAGGACTTCTAAGTTCAGCTGGATTTTCTTCTGGTTTCCTAATGAGCTTAACAACTCATAAGACAGCTTTGGTGAAGGAGAAAATCTTTTCAAAAAGACTCATTTTTCCTGCTGGCAGTAGAATCTTTCTGAAGTAACATCAGAAGACCACAAGGGTGACATCCAAGCCACCTGAGCTAGTGATATAAGCTCTCTAACCAATAGATTTCTGTCCCCTCTTCACTCCACATTTTCTGGCAACACAGGTCTTCACAATAAGGCCAGAAGAGAAATGGCTGTTTAGCATTTTAAAGGAAACAAACAACTTTGCCATCAGATCTCTGCCAGAGCTTGACCAATGTCAAAGTACACTACAATTGAACTGGTCATGAAAGACCCGAAGTGGCTGGCTCTGAATAAAACAGGAGATCACAAAGTTCTGTCATTTCATATCACCTTGAGCATACATGAACCTGACCTATCTGAGGATTATGTTTTTTGGTGCTGTTAGACAACAGAGAAGGTCTTACAATGTGCTGGAATACTGTACTGTAGGGGGAAAAGAAAAAAAAAAGAAGAAAAATGAAGTAAAATTTAAAAGTAAGAAGCAGCAGCTGGTAGATGTGGAGCACAAGTGAGCAGGAATGCTGCCTGGAAGGAAGGGACTGTCTGCTGCAGCTGCACGTGGGCTCTGAACAGGCTCCACAGCTGCTTGCACCAGGGGCAGGGCTCCTGCAGGCTGCCTGTTGGAGAATCAGAGAATCATAGAATGGTCCAAGACAGGAGGAACCAACAAAGCTCATCCAGGCTGACCTCCCTGCAGTCAGCAGGGACAACCCCAGCTAGGTCAGGTTGCCCAGGGCCTCGTCAAACATCACCTTGAATATCTCCAGGGATGAGGCCTCAACCATCTCCCCGGGCAACCTGTTCCAGCGCTCCACCACCCTCATAGTAAAGAACTTCTTCCTAGCATCCAATCTAAATCTGCCCTTCTCTAGTTTGAAGCCATTGTCCCTCATCCTGTCCCTACAGGCCTTTGCAAACAGACTCTCTGCAGCCTTCCTGTAGCCCCCTTCACATACTGGCAGGCTGCTCTTAGGTCTCCCTGGAGCCTTCTCTTCTCCAGGCTGAACACCCCCAGCTCCCTCAGCCTGTCCTCATAGCAGAGCTGCTCCAACCCCTGAGCATTTTCGTGGTCCTCCTCTGCACCCTCTCCATCAAGCTCTGGCAGAGATCTGATGGCAAAGTTGTTTGTTTCCTTTAAAATGCTAAACAGCCATTTCTCTTCTGGCCTTATTGTGAAGACCTGTGTTGCCAGAAAATGTGGAGTGAAGAGGGGACAGATATCTATTGATTACAGAGCTTATATTACCAGCTCAGGTGGCTTGGACATCCCCCTGTACTCAGCACTGACACACCTCTCCATGAAAATGATCAATACTGGGGCTGGCTTAGTGTTGTCTTTATTCATGCATCAGAGCAGCCACACAGCCAGGCCTCAACATCAGCTCAGTGCAGTCATAGAATTGGTTTGGTTGGAAAAGACCTTTAAGGGCATTGAGTCCAACTCTGCCAAGGCTGGTGCTAACCCATGTCCCTCAGCACCACACCTCTGCCTCTTGGAAACACCTCCAGGGATGGAGATTCCACCACCTCCTTGGGCAGCCTGTGCCAGTGGCTAGGAGCCCTTTCAGTAAAAAAGTTTCTTCTAATATCCAAACTAAACATCTCCTGGTGCAGCTTGAGGCCTTTTCCCCTTGTCCTGGCACTTTTTTCCTAAGAGACCAACCCCCATCTGGCTCCAGCCTCTTTTCAGGGTGTTGTAGAGAGCAATGAGGTCTCCCCATAGCCTCCTCTTCCTCTGACTAAATAACCCCAGTTTCCTCATTCCCTCCTCACCAGCCCTGTTCTCCAGACCCTTCCCCAGCTTCCTTGCCCTTGTCTGGACCTGCTCCAACCCCTCAATGTCTTTCTTACAGTGAGGGTCTAAAACTGAACCTAATCAAGGCATAGCCTCACCAGTGCTGAGTACAGGGGGACAATCACTTCCCTACTCCTGCTGGTCACACTGTGGCTGATCCATACCAGGATGCTGCTGGTCTTCTTGGCCACCTGGGCACACACTGGCTCATCTCCAGTCAGCTCAGGTCCCTCTGCAGACTCTTTCTACCCTCCTGTAGGCCAACAGTCCCTCCCAGCTTCCTTTCCTCTGCAAACCATGGCTGTCAGGTACACAGAACAGTGTCTGGGTTTGTCAGTGTGTTGTGCTTTGGTGGGACCACAGAAGAGCAGGCAGTGGTGGCAGCTCCTAGCTACACCACTGCAGTGTCATGCCTTACATGGAGAGGCTGCATTATGGGTTCAGAACCACCTAGGTCTGCAGTTTATTTTTGTGAGAGCAATCCCTACCAGGGACAGGGATCTGGGGAGAGCTAATCATAGAATACAGCTGAATGAACAAGGCAAGAAACTCAGCAATGCTTAGCTTTGAAAGCTGGTGAAGGAGCACTTCTCCTTTTCTGCTTTGTTACAACTTCCATAGGTTTTGCTAAAGCTGGTCTGGCTCTGTGAGTTCAGTAATTATGGAGCAGCTGTGGTGAAATAAGGCAGCAACAACAATGGCAGTGTACCTGAGGGGCTGTGCAAGGTCCGTGTTCTCTTCAGAAGCAGAACACCAGACCAACATGCATGGAAAAGGCAGTTTTCCTAACACCCTGGGTTCCCATGCTTACAAATCATCTTCCTCCTCGACACAATTCAGCACTGAGTGAGGTGGGGATGCCTGGCTGGAATGGGGGTGAATCCAGCAGGATGCACTTCCAGAATAAGGGCTTTCCAAAGTCCTTAAACTTGATCTGGCAGCTGATTGTCTCCAGAGGAGGGGATTAATTCTGCCCCCAGGTCTGTTTAATCCTCTTGTGAGAAGAAACCTTCAATTATGATAAACTCTACTAAATTATTTATGATATCTCTGTGATCTAATGAAGCTTTATTCAGCAAGACCTTTGTCTCAGGCTCACACAGGGAACAGAACAGGGCAAGTGATCATGAAACTCCAGTAACTGTAGACTTCTGAAGCTGAGGCACTAAACAGGCTGGTTCAGATTTATACTTAAAATTCTGGTGATTTCAAAGGAGCTAATGTAAGAAGGAATCTAGCCCAGAAAAAACAGTTTTGACCTATTCTATGCTGAGTATGGTCTCAGAGAAGCAACTTAATCTGCCAGGGCAGCATTTCAGTTCCTGAGCCACACTGCAGGAAGTGCTGCAATTCTTACCTAACAGGATCCCAGGATGTTAAGGGTTGGAAGGGACCTCTGGATGTCATCGAGTCCAACCCTCCTGCCAGAGCAGGACCAGAGAGTCTAGCACAGGTCACACAGGAATGCATCCAGGTGAGCCATGAAAGTCTCCAGAGAAGGAGACTCTGGAGCAGTCTGTTCCAGGGCTCTGGGAACCTCACAGTGAAGAAGTTCTTCCTCATGTTGAGGTGGAACCTTCTGTGCTGTAGTTTCCATCCATTGCCCCTTGTCCTATCCCAGGGTGCAACTGATCAGAGTCTGTCCCTGTCCCTTCCTTCCTGACCCCCAGCCCTCAGATTTTTATAGATATTGATCAGATCCCCTCTCAGTCTTCTCCTCTCCAGACTGGGCTCCAGGTCTCTCAGCTTCTCCTCATCAGGCAGTGCTGCAGTCCCTTCCTCATCCTTATAGCCCTCCCTTGGACTCTCTCCAGCAGATCCCTGTCCCTCTTGACCTCGGGAGCCCGGAACTGGACGCAAACCTTTATCAGCTCATTTTCAACAGGCTGCTGCAAGCCATAAAAATGACTTTGTGGAAGAAATGACAAAAGCCACAAGCCCAGTGCCTTGGGCTACCCAGACTCAGGGCCTGAGCCAACCCCAAATCTATCTACATTCAACTTCCTCACCATTAAAGCCAGACATTTTCCTTCCACAAAAGCTGGCCCCCAGCTGCAGTCTCTACCACACAGAGGCGTGTGGAGAGCAACAGAACCTCACAGGAAATTCCTTATATGAAGAGATTCTGAAATGAAAATACCACACGGGTCACAGGCGCTGGCACCCAACAGCACTGTTAAGCCCTCCATTTCTAATTAAGCCTGTGATCAGCAAACAGCCAACTTTGCTTTCTGCTTCTTGGTGTGCTCACCAGGTTTGTTAGCCAAGCTCCTATTAGCTGCTGAATCCTTTAAAAGATCCTTGACTGGACAATAAAGTTTTGTTTTCATTCCTCTCCAAGGGCAGGAGCCTTGCCTTAACAATTCTGCTGGGGAAAAGGGTTTCCACGCTGGTGGGCCCCACAGTCTGGCTAAACCAGGGATGAACATGACAGGGGAAAAAAAACCCAAAACCAAAAACAGATGGAAAAAAACCAAAAAGCACTCAAGAAAGGCAGCGTAGGTTTGGGGGTGTGTACAGAATTAGGTTACTTCATTACATACATGAAGCAAAGGAAACAAATTGGTTCAATGCAGTGAAACTTCAGTGACTCTGCTAGTCCCTGGGTTGGCAGGACCAAGCCACCCAGCCCAAGGTCTCTTTATTAATCTAGCTCTGGTTTCTCTGTTAGTCCCTGGGATGGCAGGACCAAGCCTCCCAGCCCAAGCGCTCTTTACTTACTAGCTGTGGTTCAATAACAACAAGTGATTACATCTTCTGAAGTGCTAAACTTTCTGTGTAGCTAAAAGTGATTTTTAATGTAAGTGCAAGCAAAATGTTTAGAACTTCACATGTTCACTGCCTTTATGGTAATGTCCTGGCGCAAACACTTGGCTCCATATAGTCTGTTCCTTGGTGGGCACAACAATAAGTTCCCTAAGAGCAATAAAGTCCAGCTTACAGGCAGGAGCGTTGGCACCACATCCATCTGGAGGACAGATTAAGAAGGGCAGATTTAGACTGGATATTAGAAAGAAATTCTTTAGAGTGAGGGTGGTGAGACACTGGAACAGGTTGCCCAGGGTGGTTGTGGAGGTGTTCAAGGTTGGGTTGGATGAGGCCTTGAGCAACCTGGGCTGGTGGAAGGTGTCCCTGTGCATGGCAGGAGAGTTGGAACAAGGTGATCACTAAGGTCCCTTCCAACCCAAACCATTTTATGAATCTACTTGTTATTTCTGGGGTAATACAAGGTCTTGACAGAAAAGCTGGACAAATCCCTGGCAGGTGCATGCCTGTCATAGAATCAATCATAGAATCATAGAATCAAAAAATCATAGAATCATAGAATCATAGAATGGTTTGGGTTGGAAAGAACCTCTAAAAATCATCGAGTCCAACCCCTCTGCAGTAAGCAGATATTTCCCCTTTAGACATGTTCACAGTATCATAGAATGGTCTGGGCTGCAAGGGACCTCCAAAGGTCATCTCATCCAACCACCTGTGCAGCAGCAGTGGCATCAACTAGATCAGGTTGCCCTGTCTCACGAGCTCTCTCTGCCCTATTGTGGTGTTTTAGGAAATTGTTCCAAGGACAAGTGGGAAGTACTGACATTTGACTCAACAACTACACCACTTGGGGAATCATAAAGTGGTGCTTGTTCCAAAGGACCTTAAAGATCACCTAAGTCCGAGCCCCTTGACATGGGCAGGGACACCTCCTCCTAGACCGAGAAGAGACCAATCTCCACCTCACTGCAACTTCTTTTCAGGGAGTTGTAGAGAGCAATGAGGTCTGCCCTCAGCCTCCTCTTCTCCAGACTAAACAACTACAGTTCCCTCAGCTGCTCCTCACCAGACCTATTCTACAGTTTTGTTGCCTTTCTCTGGACTCACTCCAGCACCTCAATGTCCTTCTGGGAGACAGATATTTATTTAAAGGATGCTCTTACCAAGCACATGCACAAGAAAGGAAGACAGAATCACAGACAGCTTCAAATCTTCATTTCTTAATCTCCCAATGGCAGCCTGGGCTGCATCCAAAGCAGCATTGCCAGCAGAGCCAGAGAGGTGATTCTGACACTTTACTGTGGTGAGACCTCACTTGGAGCACTGTGTACAGGTCTGGAGCCCTCAATGTAGGAAAGACATGGACCTGATGGAGCAGGTCCAGAAGAGGGCCATGGAAATGATCAGGGGGTTGGAGCAGCTCTGCTACAGGACAGGATGAGGGAGCTGGGGATGTTCAGCCTGGAGAAGAGAAGGCTTCAGGGAGACCTAAGAGCAGCCTGCCAGTACCTGAAGGGGGCTACAGGAAGGCTGGAGAGAGACTGTTTGCAGAGACCTGCAGGGACAGGACGAGGGGCAGTGGCTTCAAACTAGAAATGAGCAGATTTAGATTGGATGTTAGGAAGAAGTTCTTTACTATGAGGGTGGTGGAACACTGGAACAGGTTGCCCAGGGAGGTGGTTGAGGCCCCATCCCTGGAGATATTCAACGTGAGGCTTGGCAGGGCTCTGGGCAGCCTGACCTAGTTGGGGATGTCCATGCTGACTGTGGGGAGGTCGGACTGGATGAGCTTTGGAGGTCCCTTCCAGCCAAGCCCATTCTATGATTCCATGAAGAGCTGTATTTAAACTGCTGGGCAGTCAGGGGAACAGGACCGTTGAGTATCTCTGGCCCAGAGGCCTAAAATTTCCTCACTTTTTGATTGCATCAGTCAAGATTCTTTCAAGTCTGGGAGTTCTTCACTTTCTGCTTTACCAGGGTAAACTTTTCTATCTGTGCTTTGCACTCTCCATGCTCTTCAGAAGCTGCTAAGCCTGAAGCTCCAGGTGCAATGAGCTCAGTGGAAGCAATGAGAAATGTCTGTGTGCACCAAAGGCCAGATTTTGATCCATTGTGTTCAAGCAGAATGATCCTCATTAACCTAACAGATAAAGGCAGCAGTGAGCAATGCTTCTGTAATATCCATGAAATCACTATTTCATGATACCAGGGAGAGCCCAGGGAGGAGGTTTCTTGGTTGCAATAATTAATAATTTACAAAAAGCTTTAACTAAGCAAGACATTGCCCACCTGGAAGTTGGAATGAAAGGATACTAATGAAGCTGCAATGCAGATGGTCATGCTGAAGGTGATGAAGAATTTATTAGGGAGACAGTCATCAGAGGCTATGTAGTATATGAAGCATAAAACTGCTATAACTAATGACAGCAAGCAGTTTAGGCAAGTAATGGACAGCACAGCTACAAAAGAGAACATGGAGATATATTATTTAGCAATAAAGTTCTCATAAAAATGTGAAATATGAAGGAGAAAGATGAACAGGATTGCAAAAGCCATTTTAAATACCCACACCCAACTTCTGCCTTTTAAAAGCAGCAGACTGAATTTATGCCCAATCCACGACACCTCACAGCACTCAGTTCCTTATTTGCACTTATTTATGCAAACTCCTACAGCTCTGTGGGCTTCATTTACTGAACCAGTGTTTGGAAGTGGCTTAATTTATTGCATTAACAGTAGAGCAGGTGCTATATTTCTACCTGCCAAGTGATCCAGGAAGTGTAGGTCAGGTAATCAATCATCATATCACACTCCAGAAGATCCAGGGACCTGCAAGTTAGTGGCTGCCCTGCTTCAGCAGCTTTGGTCTTCCCTGAGCCTAAGCAATAATCCTTTAGAGCCCCACTGCTGGAATTAAACTTTGCACAGAATCTGGGTGAAAGAGCTGGCTGCACAAAACACCACAAATAGAAACCCTGCTTAAGACACTTTTTTTCTCCAGCACTTTGTATGCAACTGAAGGTAGAAAATACATTGTTTGGTTGCTTGCTTTTTTGTCTTATTAAACTATCTCTTCTAGTGAGAGCTCACCTGGAGTATTACATCCAGTTCTTGGCTCCCCAGCTCAAGAGGGGCAGGGATCTGCTGGAGAGAATCCAGGGGAGGGCTCCAAAGATGCTGAAGGGATTGGAGCACTGCCTGGGGAGGAGAGCTTGAGACCCCTGGAGCTGCTTAGTGTGGAGAGGAGAAGACTGAGAGGGGATCTGATCAATGTCTATCAATATCTGAGGGCTGGGGGTCAAGTGGGAGGGGACAGGCTCTGCTGAGTTGCACCCTGTGATAGGACATGGGGCAATGGATGGAAACTCCAGCACAGGAGGTTCCACCTCAACATGAGGAGGAACTTCTTCACTGTGAGGGTCCCAGAGCACTGGAGCAGGCTGCCCAGAGAGGTTGTGGAGTCTCCTTCTCTGGAGACTTTCAAGACCCATCTGGATGCATTCCTGTGTGACCTGTGCTGGATTCCATGATCCTGCACTGGCAGGGGGTTGGACTGGATAATCTCCAGAGGTCCCTTCCAAGCCCTAACACCCTGGGGTCCTGTGATGCTATGGTTTTCTTTTAGCAGTAGAAAGCTGAAGAAGGATTTCAGATTATGCTAACACAGGCGTGCAGAGCAGGGTGAGGAGGGGGAAATTACTGAGGATTCTGAGCTATTTTTAAAAGCTGTTCAGCTTGCTTTTCTCTCACCCATCTCAATTCATAGCACATTAGGAAGTGTGTCTTTAATGCATACATGAATCAAACTCCTTAAGTAGAGGAAGCCAGTCTTCCTTCCAGTCCTTTTTAGGACGTAGGAATGCTTACCCCAGACCAAACTCATCGTACTTGAATGGGAATTTTCTGCCCAGAATGAAAGGTTGTTCTATTGCAGAGACCCTGGAACATAAAAAGCCTTGCAAATTGCTACACTGCAGCCCACCACACAGCTTTATCCTCCTTCCCAAATTAAAACCAAAAGATTACTCTGAAACATTCCCAATATTATCAACAAGGGGGTTTTCATGCATTTTCCCAAGTTTCTCTACAACACTTGTCTGGAAGGACAGATATTTTTTGCAGCCACTCTCTTAGTTTTGGAGATTTTCAGTATTTCACTTTTTTTTTTTTTTTCTTTTTTTGCATCATAGCATTCTTCTGTAGAGCTGCACTTCTGGAAGTGTCATCAGTACTCAGGAGCACTGCATCTCTGGTTGGCTGAGATGGTTTTGGAAAGAAGCAGAAGTAGAATTGATGCATTTTTAGCCAAGACAGTAACAGGCAAAAATCTGGGATGTCATAAGATGCTTCCTGTCAGAGTTTTCTCGGTCATTCATTTCAAGGTGGAGAGTTAAAATAGTGCTGAGGGTAAACCCTATCTCCAGAGCACTCATGGAATCAGTCACAGAATAGTAGGGGTTGGAAGAGACCTCCAAAAATCATCCAGTCCAACCCCCCTGCCAGAGCAGGTCACACAGGAACACATCCAGGTGGGTTTTGAATGTCTCCAGTGAAGAAGACTCCAACCTCTCTGGGCAGCCTGCTCCAGGGCTCTGGCAACCTCACAGGGAAAAAATTTCCTCATGTTCATGTGGCACCTCCTCTGCTCCAGCTTGCCTCCAGTGCCCCTTGGCCTGTCCTTGGACATCCCTGAGCAGAGCCTGGTTCCATCCTCCCCACACTGCCCTGCACATCTTTAGCAACAGGAATGAGGGCAGCCCTCAGGCTCCTATGCTCCAAGCCCCAAGCCCCAGCTCCCTCAGCCTGTCCTCACAGGCAGATGTTCCACTGCCAGCAGCAGCTTTGTGGCTCTGTGCTGGACTCTTTCAAGCAGTTTCCAAAGGTCGTTCTTGACCTGAGGGGCCCAGAANCTGGACTCTTTCAAGCAGTTTCCAAAGGTCGTTCTTGACCTGAGGGGCCCAGAACTGGACACAGCATTCCAGATGCAGCCTCACCAAAGCAGAGTAAAGGGGGAGTCCCAGTCTCTGATATTAGAATCATAGAATCACAGAATTGTCAGGGTTGGAAGGGTCCTCAAGGATCAGCCAGTTCCAACCCCCCTGCCATGGCCAGGGACACCTCACACCACAGCAGGTTGCTCACAGCCACATCCAGCCTGGCTGCAAAAACCTCCAGGGATGAGGCTTCCACCACCTCCCTGGGCAACCTGTGCCAGTGTCTCACCATCCTCATGGGGAAGAATTTCTTCCTAACACCCAATCTGAATTTCCCCATTTCTAGTTTTGCTCCATTCCCCCCAGTCCTATCATTACCTGACACCCTCCCTTTCTTGCAGGCCCTCTTCAGATATTAAAGCAGCACTTAAGCAGTGAATTATATATGAACACACAAATATATCCAGATAAATGAGACCAGCTTCCTGAGAATGTTCCTTTTCTGCAGGGTAGGGAATCACAGCTTGCATTTAGAAGTGTAAGCTTTGCCTGCCAGTCCAGGTCAGGGTGCTTATGGAATGAATGCATCCTGAATCCCAGTTTAGAGACTACCCCAGGTGTGTTTGGTTTTTCAAAGACATGGGAAAACCACCCTGACAGCCATTTGCATGATTCAAACACATGCTGAATGAAACAGAAAGAGTTATTGTGCTGTATACATCAGCAGCAATGTTGCAGTCACAGTTTCTCAGTCACTCACTACTTGAAAGACTTAGAAAATCTTCTAATGGATAGGATGAACAAATCTATAGCTCCTCTGGCCTTGGGGAACTTGTTTGCAGATCACACAAAGTGTGTTATGAGGAATATTCCATCTTCTCCCCAAAGCATTTCTGTTCCTTCTTTCCCTCTCTCTTTCTTTCCTTCTTTTGGAAGGGCGAAAGGAAAAGCTTAGAAAAATTACCTCCCACCCCCTCCCAGGGTGTATAATTTTCTTTTTTCTGCAGTACATTGAATTCAGTGTACTACCTGGATGCAGTTTGTCAAATTTAGCAGAAGAAGGGTTTGAATCATAAATGAATAAAAGAGTTCCTTTAACTGTTCTTGGAATTCTTCACTTTCCCCTGGTGAGTGGTTTTGCTGGCCTGGTAATACTGTTCTGGCCAGTTGAAATCTCCTGAGCTCTGGGTGTTATTTCCTCACAGTTGCACACATTTTCCATATTTCACACAAACCAATTATTTATCACACATACACACACACACACATGTGTTCCCCATTATTTTTAAATGAGTTCCTTCCTACTTTGTACAGGTTTTTAATTGCTCTCAGTGTTTTGAATGTCAAAATAAACGATCTGCTCAGCACTTATTAATGTTTTCCAGGGCTTCATAGCATGGCTGATGGTTTGTTTATGAAGAACACACTTTCTCACCTCTGCAGCATGTTCTCCTGCACCAAGGGATGCTTGGCAGTGCCTTCTCACTGGTGTTCAATGGCTTGAAGTCCAGCTGGAGAGCAGTGACAGTGGTGTCCCTCAGGGGTCCATACTGGGACCTGTGCTATTTAATATTTTTATCAGTGCTCTAGATAATGAGATTGAGTGCACCATTAGCAAGTGTACAGATGGCACCAAGCTGAGTGGTATTGTCAATACCTCAGAGGGACAGGATGGCATCCAGAGGGACCTGGACAGGCTGAAGAGGTGGCACAGGTGAACCTCATGAGGCTCAAAAAGAGCAAGTGCAGGGTTCTGCACCTGGGCTGGAGCAATCCTCACTATCAATACAGACTGGGGGAGAAGATGATAGAAAGCAGTCCTGAGGAAAAGGACTTGGGGGTGTTGGTGGATGAGAAGCTGGACAGGAGCAGGCAGTGTGAGCTTGCAGCACAGAAGGCCAATGGCAGCCTGGGCTGCATCAAAGCAGCATTGCCAGCAGAGCCGGAGAGGTGATTCTGACACTTTGCTCTGGGGAAACCTCACCTGGAGTGCTGTGTACAGGTTTGGAGTCCTCAGTATAGGAAGGACATGGACCTGATGGAGAGAGTCTAGAGGAGGGCCACAAAAATGACGAGGACAAGGGGCAATGGTTTCAAACTAGACAAGAGCAGATTTAGATTGGATGCGAGGAACAAGTTCTGTACCATGAGGGTGGTGGAACTGCTGCCGCTCCACGAAATAGCGCCGGGGCAGCCCCGCAGGGTAGCTCACTGCTATTTCTTTCCAGATTTCACTGTCTCCACAAGAATTCTAGTTAGATGGTTTGGTTTGGCTTGGTTTGGTTTGATTTGGTTTTATTTTGTGCTTTGCTTTTCTTTGCTTTGCTTTGCTTTGCTTTGCTTTGCTTTGCTCTGCTTTGGGTTTGGGTTTGGTTTGGTTTAGTTTGGTTTGCTTTGGTTTGGTTCGGGTTTGGGTTTGGTTTTGGGTTTGGTTTGTTTTTTCTTTTTTTTCTTTGTTTTGTCTTGCCTTTTTTTTTTTTGTTTTCCCACATTGAATTTCCTTTACTTCTTCTTTGTCCTTATTTAAAGCCCTCTAACTCCACTTCAAATATTTCTTATTTTTTTTCTCAGCAGTGATTGCAACACTTTCCAGTTCAGTACCATCAATGAAATGCATGAATAGGGTTATTACCCCACTTCAAAATCAATATGAAGTTAAATGAAGTAGAACTTCAAATCAGTGCCTGTTGCCCTTCACTCAGCTCCTCCCTTTTCAGTCAATGGCAGTTGCTGTTTTGCCTTGGTCTGTGATCCCACAGTCACATCTAGGATTGCAAATAAATTGGGAGAACAACATTTTATGAGATCATAGAATCATAGAATTATCAGGGTTGGAAGGGACCTCAAGGATCATCCAGTTCCAAGCCCCCTACCATGGGCAGGGACACCTCACACTACATCAGCTTGCTCACAGCCACATCCAGCCTGGCTGCAAAAACCTCCAGGGATGAGGCTTCCACCACCTCCCTGGGCAACCTGTTCCAATGTCTCACCACCCTCATGGGGAAGAATTTCTTCCTAACATCCAATCTGAATCTACCCACTTGTAGTTTTGCTCCATTTTCCCCACTCCTATGACTACCTGACACCCTAAAACGTCCCTCAGCAATGTGAATGTCAGAGGTTCAACTAGAATCATTTAGGCTCCCCCTGCTTTCATTCAGCTGCTCAGTTTGCATGCAGGAGAACACAATCAAGATGTTGTCTTCAAAATGTTACTGCTGCTCTAGATTTTTAGGGTTCCTGAAAACCAGGTTGCACCTTTACTCTGTTTCCAAGAGTAAAGTTCTGATTCTGTAGCACACCAACCACGAAATGTTCATCAAGGCAAATTATTGCTGATTCTTTTTTCCTCATGAGGGAAGAAATTCTTCTTCTTCTTCTCTCCCAGAGGCAGCTTGTCCAAGCAGCAGGGAATGAGACAATGCAGAAAAGGGTTTGCTGGGTTTTTTTTTTCTCACTTGCCTGCATATGTGATTGGAATAGACTGGAGGAGTAAGAGAGGATCATTCCCCTGTGATCATCACTGGGGATGCCACACCTCGAGTGTTGTGTTCAGTTTTGGGCCCCTCACTCCAAGAAGGACATTGAGGGTCTGGAATGTGTTCAAAGAAGGGCAAGGAGGCTGGAGAAGGGCCTGGAGCACCTGGGCTATGAGGAGGGGCTGAGGGAGCTGGGGGTGTTCAGAATGGAGAAGAGGCTGAGGGGAGACCTCACTGCTCTCTCCAGCTCCCTGAAGGGAGGTTGGAGTGAGGAGGGGGCAGCCTCTGCTCCTTGGTGACTGGCCCAGAGGAAATGGTTCTAAGCTGCACCAGGAGAGGTGCAGGCTGGATATCAGAAAGTATTTTTATACTGGAATGGTTCTCAAACATTGGAACAGGCTGCCCAGGGCAGTGATGGAGTCACCATCCCTGGGGATGTTTAAGCAGCTGCCGAGCTGTGGACCTGATGCTTAGGGACATGGTTTAGTGCTGGGTCAGGGGTTGGACTGGATGAGCCTGAAGGCTCTTCCAACGGGATGTTTCCTGTGTGATTGTGTGTGTGTATGCTCTTGGGGTTTCCTAAGTAACCTCATTGGCTCATGCAATTGGTCTCAATGGAATGAAGCCAGGGGTATGAGCTTCAACAAGCAGAGTGCCTTGGTTGGACTGAATCATCTTCAAGGGCTTTTCCAGTAACACAGTTCTGTGTTCTGAGATTCTAATTCCCAGTAAGCTTTTTTTGTTTCTCAATATTTTTTTCCAGTCCTCTCCTGGGACTCTTTCAGAATACAAGTGCTAAAAGTGCTGTTCCAGGTTTTTTTTTTCTTTTGAATTTGTTTTGTTTGCTCTACAATTGGTGAATTTGTTTTGCCCATTACCCAGATTTCCATTTGTCCTCCAAATAATTGCCTGTGTCAGAGTAAATTAATTTCCTAGTCGCTTTCCTACCAGTTGGCCTGAACAGTTTGGGTGTGTTTGACTCTTTTGTCTGTTGTGGAGCTGGGAATGCAATCATTTGCCAGTTACACAAGATTTGTTTTGCATGCCTATTTCTTAACAAAGATCTTATGAGGAGAAGCTGAGAGACTTTGGGCTTTTTACTCTGGAGAGGAGAAGACTGAGAGGGGATGTAATAAATGTCTATCAATATCTGAGGGCTGGGACTCAAGAGGGAGGGGACAGGCTCTGCTCCTGTGATAGGACAAGGGACAATGGATAGAAACTCCAGCACAGGAGGTTCCACCTCAACATAAGGAAGAACTTCTTGACTGTGAAGGTCACAGAGCACTGGAACAGGCTGCCCAGAGAGGTTGTGGAGTCTCCTTCTCTGGAGACTTTCCAGCCCTGTCTGGATGTGTTCCTGTGTGATAGAATCCTGCTGGATTCTATGGTCCTGCTCTGGCAG
>VXBD01006592.1:0-11998 GCA_013399975.1 Indicator maculatus
GAGACAAAACCTTTATCATTCACTAGTAGTGATATACAAGATTTTTCACTAATATTAACTTAGAAAAAAAATGCTTCTTGAAACAGATTCTCAGAATTTCCTCTGTTCATTTTCTAGTAATAGGATCAGAGAAGCAGATGGGACAATTCTGCCAGCATCCAGGCTGTCAGCGCAACCTCTCTCATAATATATTCAATAGTTTCTGTAATTTACTTGTTGTAAACCCTAATCCTCAACAGAGTTCCCAGAAGAATCTCCATTCTAAAGCTCCCTTCTGTATGTCAGCAGGTTCTTTTGCATCAGATCAATCAGTGTTAACAGGAAATTATTGAACTTTTTGTCCTTTATGGTTTCCCTTTGGTGTCTGGGCAATCTTGACTCAACTCACAGACTGTTGTTCTGGGCGTAGTTCCTCACTGTTACCTTCTCATAGGGGCTATCCAATTTTGCAGCCTGTGGGCCATTAAAGTCTTCCAATCAATGTTCCTACTGTATAACATTAAGGCTAAAACCCCATTGTGTCTGTTACATGCTACATTTTACAACAGTTTTATGTTCTGTTTTAGGCACACTCAGATGGCCACTAAATACCAGGAGTTGCTTGATCACTCCTCCTGCCAGTGGAGGAGTGGAGGAGTGGAGGAGAAAATGTGACAAAAGGGTAGAGGGTCCAGACACAGACAGGGAGAGATGACCAGTTGCGGTCACAGGGAAAACCAGACTTGACTTGGGGAAAAAAATCAAGACATTTTTTGGCTAGCGTATTTATGACATTCACATGAAGTTCAAAAAACACTAATATACCAATGTACTCAGAGCAGGATAAATGAGAACTACAACCACCTCTTAAAAACTCTTCTCCCCTGCTTTCTGCTTTTTCCAAGCTTCCAAGCCTCAGTTCTTTGCCTTTACTCTGCAGCAGCACAGACGAATGGGGGCTGCAGTCACTTCATCACATGTTTCTGCTGTATCTTCCTCCTCAGGGAGGAGCCCTTGAACTCTTCCTCTGCTCCATTGTGGGGTCCCTGCCACAAAAGACAGTCCTCCATGAACTTTTCCAACAAAAGTAGTTCCCATTCAGATACAGTTCTTCACAAACTGCTCTCATGTGGGTCATTTCTGTGGGGTACAGTCATCCCAGTGACAGACTGCTTCAGCACAGACTTTCCTTAGAGTCGGCCTTCTTTGGGTGCAGACACCTGCCCCAGTGTAGGGTCCTCCACCATTAACCTCTGTGGGCTGCAGGGGTCACCCTGCCATTTCACCATGGGCTACAGGAGAGTCTCTGCTCTGGTGTACCTATTCCCCTTCTTTTTCACTGATTTTGATGTTCACATAGTTGTTTTCCTCCTGTGCAAATCCTCTCCTCTGCTCCAAGCATACCCAGCAGACTTTTTTTCCCCACTGAAGTATCTTATCACAGAAGCTCTTCCGCCACCACTGACTGGCTCAGACTTGGCCAGAGATGGATCTGACATGGAACTGAGGGAGCTACTAGAAACTTATTACAGGAATTACTATGGTATCCCTTTCCCCATTACCAAACACCACCACACTCAAACCCAATGAATCCTGTTTTCTTTGTCCTAGGCTGCAACGATCTTGTACCTTAAGGACATCATGAACAGTTAGTCTCATTGTCCATGCAGAAAACCTGTTGGGAATATTTCAGAGAGGTGCAGGGTTACGTTCCATGATCTTGGAATTTATTTAAGAGAATGGATCACCAAAGATAATAGAGACTAGTCTCTGCATCAGAGTTATGAAGAATTTATTTCTCTCCTCAGAAAATAAGTGATCATTGTGAAATGGGGTCTGTAACAGTTTAGCGCAAGGGCTAACCTGCCTGCTCCCCTGATGCAACTGTGACAGCAAGAGTAACACACACAACTCAGGGCTGAGGAAAGGAGATAAGAGTTTAATGTAACATAAGATATCACAAGCATAATTACCTTAGATAATAATCTAATTAATCTAATGATACAATACATGATTACTGTATCTTAGCCTATTTGCAGAAGCAGTACAGTGAAACATGGTGGGGAAGGGGGAACGGGGGTGGAAATAGCATAAAACAGAAAAACAAAACCAGCAACTACCTGACTCCCAAGCTTTCCACCGCCATGTCTGCATAAAAAAAGACCACACCCAGAAGCAACAACTTGAACAGGAAGCCTCCAATGTTGCAATCTGAACTTCAAGCCCCATAATACTTATCTCCAGTCAGCACTTTCATTTTTGAAGCTGGCATGACTGCAGCATGGTATGAATAACAGCAGCAGATTCAATTCAGTCTATAACAGGATGGCAGAGTTCCTTTGTTTGTGGCAGGAGCCAGGAGTTGTGCTGCGGAAGCCTGAAGGATGGAAGTGCAAAGGTGGTGTCCTATCTGGATCATGTTCAGGTAACAAAAGAGAGGTAGGAGGCCCAGAATCATCCTCCCCATTACTAGTTTTCAGTATCTGTATTTTTATGATGCTCTCACTTTCTGAGATTAAGCATGTTTGCTTTTTCTGACTGTTGTAGAGCCAGAGGTCTGAGATTATCACAGAATCGTAGAATCACCCATTTTGGAAGGGACTTCAAAAGGTCATCTAGTCCAGCATTCTCAACTAGATCAGGTCACCCAGAGCCCTGTCAAACCTCACCTTGAATATCTCCAGGGATGAGACCTCAACCACCTCTCTGGGCAACACGTTTCAGTGCTCAACCATCCTTATCGTAAAGAACTTTTACCTAATATCCAATCTAAACCTACCCTTCTCTGACTTCAAACCATTAGTTTCTAATTCCTTATATAGATGGCTTTGTTCAGAACTACAAGATTCAAGGGGCTGTTGCACTAACTGCTCTAAGTCAGTGTAAAATATCTTGAGCTTCCTGCTTAACAGCTTTCAGCGAAGTGCTTTCTGTTGCACGTCTCTGTGAGAAATGCGGTAACTTCCTACTACTCCTGGAACTCTTCTTGCAGGGCTTCTTGCAATTTTTCATGTTTTTCTACTAACTTTCACTGTTCTCTGCTACCTTCTCTCAAGTGTCTACATCTATGACCTGTGTTTTACAGAATCTCACTTTTGACACTACTTAATGTCACAACATAAAGGGATCCCCAGACTGCAGATGTGTAGAGAAAACTATGGGTTCATAGGATTCCGTGAGACAGAAGTATATATGCATAGTATATATGTGTGTATCTCAAGTTATTGCAAATTACTGCCATTCATATAGCAACAACCATATAGGTGTATAGTATTCCAGGTTGCTACAAACTTAATTAGTGAAGCAATGTAACAGTGTGAGAGTTGAAATCCCTCTCCCACGCCAACAATGACCAGGCTAGCTCAGTCTGGAAGCAAATGAAGCTGTATTTTACAGGCAAAACTACAATCTATGAGGAAATGCAATGAATATTTACAAATATACACTATTCACAGCATTTACAAATATGTACAATCAAAAGAAAAGCACAACCAAGCCCCTTTGGGCCCCCCAAAAGAGAGGGGGCCGTGCTTCTTTTTCCTCCCCACCCCCCCTCCCCGGCCCCGAGAAGGCAAAAGGGAAGAAAGCCAAGAAGCAGATAGAGGTTCGTTAGACTTAGCTTGTCAAGGTCAGTGTGTTATCTTCAGCCAGGAGAGAGAAGAGGCAGGCAGACAGACTGAGAGAAGATGGACTGTGAGACTGCCCGACTGTTTGACCTTGTTTTTAGTAGTGATTCTTAAACATTTCTATCTCTTGAATGGAAGTGTTTAGAATAATCATTATTTTGCTTTCTTACACCTAATAGTGATTTATTTACATTCTTTCTCTGCTCAAACTTCGTGAAGAAAAATTAAAGACAGTCTTAAAACCATCACAAGCAGCTGTCAAAAATATAACAGCAGACAAATTTAAAATAAATTACTTATATGGGTACACAATATTGTTATCAAGTGAATGAGAGATTTCAGAAAGGGTCAAAATATCCCAAAGGGGAGGACAAAGCAATCCCAGAAGTGGGACAATAAACTGAGCGGACCTCAGAAGTGGGATTAGAGGGTACATCAATAAAATAATAGATAGTTTGACTTCAAAAGCAATCCACATCACAGTCTGGAGTCAGCCAGGTGTCCCCAGCGAGAGTCCAAGGTCTCATAGAAAGTTTGTGCAGAAAGTTCAGCCTGTTTAGAAGCACAGGAAGTTCTCAGGCAGAGAAGCTCCATTTTGGATAAAATTTAAGTCCTTTTTACATCATCAAGACGTAAGAAGACTTAGGGCATCACAACTTTTAACAGCCAATAGATGCTGCTATTTTCTATTTTTCACCTTTGACAGTCAATACATGATGATATTTTTCTGTTCTTTCAGACCAATTTTATTTTTCTAGACTTTCCCCTTTTTCAGATGACAGTTTCTTAGGTTTTTCACTTCTTAATGGCATCTCGGGATGTCTCTAGTTCCTAGGCACCCAGCAGTACTTCAAAGATGCCAACTATGCTTTTCAAGGATGTTTCTGGTTACCTGCCCTAGTTCCCAGGCTAATAGCTCACAAACTGACAGGTAATTTCTCTGTCAGTATTTTTCTATAGACATTTTCTTCAGTAATTTTCCTTTTCGAACATTTGTGGCTACTCACATCAACAGTCAAGTCCTCCAACTCTTCTGACAATAAGTGGAACTTTGACACCTACACTGTGCAGTTTAAATGCAGTTATTTGTGAACCTGGGCTGGCTTGAAAGTAAAACTATTCCTATGCAGTGAAGGTATTTCAAATCATTTACCTTCAAAAATATATATATATAAAAAAAAAACCCATAACAATAAACAACCAAAATTAACAAATAACAACAACAGAAAACCCTTAGAAGTATACAGAGAAGCTGGGATGAAGGGAGACAGAGGTGGTATCTCCCCCTCCCAGGCCTGTGGATTGGTGAATTCACATGGACCCTTCCCCCAAGCTATGTGCCAGGCACACACACCATGCTGGGGCAAGTCAGGGCATGTTTAGGCAGAGAAGTGATGGTTATCTCTTCCTGGCCTTTTGTTTGGCTTTTGGACATGCTCTCTGGTGACAATCCAGCAAAAATTAGCATGGATTTTATGAAAATGGGTGAACTGCAGAGCATGAGTTCTTCTCTCTTGGGTCTTTGTCCCCCACACATGTGAGTTATAAGCAGGAGCAGTTCATGTGGATTTTCTGATAAAAAGAAACAAATAGGAAATTCCCACAATCAGCAAGCATCTTTGTGAGTAATTGATGCATTCCTAGTCTCCAGCAACTTCTTTCCTTTTGTGGTAGGGTAACACACAGCTTTGGGATTTATCTCTTTCCAAATACTGTTTTCAAGCTATTTGTAGCCATTCCTCTTGTGAAGATAAGTTCTCAACTGAATACTAAACCTTTGTAACCTTTATAACTTTTGTATACAGTTATGTGGAAGGTGGAGCCAAGTTAATAAATAATTTGTATTTTTATTAGTTTCTATCTATCCCCTGTTATCCCTTTATTCATAACATACAGTCACTTCTAAACAGCTATGAGACTGGTATATAATAACAAGAATATCTCAAGTTGGAAGGGGTCCATAAGGATCATGGAGTTCAACTTTCTGCTCCTCACAAGACTACTTAAATCAAATGACTAAAAGAATCATCCAGACACTCCCTGAAGAGAAAAGCGGAAACTTATTTTACCTCTTTTCTATTCAAATGATACTATTTGCGCCTCTTCAAAAGATGGAAACTTATATGAAATGAAATTTTTATGTGATGGTATATCCCACTCAAATATTCATGGCTTGATATTAAAATGAATGTATTATATAAGTCAGGATGTCAGTGCCTTTGTGTTATCCTTGTTTTGCTTGTGCAACATTGCCAGTGTAGCATGTGATATGGCTGACTACATAAAGCCTGCTTGGAATTGTAAGTTGCAGCTTAATTCAAGACAGATAGAGTCATGGTGCCCTGGCAGCACAGGTTTTCAATTGTTTCCTGCGATTTCTTCAAATGCATCACACTCCCATCACTGACTACACAGCAATCTGTCCTTACAGAAGAAACAAGGAGATAGTTCACATCTGAGATATGTCATCCCAACAGGCAGTCAGGATGCAACCTTGATGTGCTATGGAGATTTAAAGCAGACCAGATATCACAGTATCACAGTATATCAGTATATCCATGTTTTTTTTCAATATTTTTAGTGTTAGAGAGAAGTTGTCTAGAAATGCAATAAATCAATTTCGTCTACAAAAGCATCAAGCTCTTACTATCACATTTTGCTAAAAATTGCATGTTCACAGTATCACAGTATATCAGAGGTTGGAAGGGACCTCAGAAGATCATCAGGTCCTACCCCCCTGCCAGAGCAGGATCACTTAGGGTAGTCTGCACAGGAACACATCCAGGTGGGTTTGGAAAGTCTCCAGAGAAGAATNTCTGCACAGGAACACATCCAGGTGGGTTTGGAAAGTCTCCAGAGAAGAATACTCCACAACACCCCTGGGGAGCCTATTCCTGTGCTCTGTCACCCTCACTGTAAAGAAGCTTCTCCTCATGTTGAGCTGAAATCTTCTATGTTCAAGTTTGAATCTCTTGTTCCTTGTCTTATCACTGTGAACCACTGAAAAGAGTCTGGCCCCCTCCACTTGACACCCACCCCTCAGATATTTATAGACATTGATCAGATCCCCTCTCAGTCTTCTCTTCTCAAGACTAAATAGCTCCATGGATCTCAATCTCTCTTCACAGGGGAGTTGCTCAAGTCCCCTAAGCATCCTCGTGGCTCTCTGTTGGATTCTCTGCAGCAGGTCTCTGTCTCTCTTGAACTGGGGAGCCCAAAACTGGACACAGGATTGCAGGTGTGGTGTCAGCAGGGCAGAGGAGAGAGGTAGAAGAACTTCCCTCAACCTGCTGGACACACCTTTCTTGATGCACCCTAGGATCTTGGCCACAAGAGCACACTGTTGTTCCATAGGGAGCTTTCTATCCACCAGCACTCCAAGGTCTTTCTCTGTGGAGCTGCTTTCCAGCAGGGCAGCCCCTAACCTGTACTGGTGCCTGCTGTTATTTCTCCCCAAAATATATGCTTAGTGAACTTCCTACTCTCATTCAATGTCTCCATGGCTAAATAATAAAAAGCTAGGGAATAACCTCTGGCCTGCAAAACAGGTAGCTTGTATAGTTTGTTGTAAAAAGTGATTATAGCTAATCCACTGTATATTAAATGAATATTAGATTATCAGGTCACCGAGTGACCATTAGTCCATAATATTACCTTACAATTACAAATTACAAATACCAATTATATATACATATGAAATTATATGTATATTTACTAGCATCACTGCTATATTAGTTCATGGAGAAAAGATATTCATAAAGATACAAAGAGAAACCATACTATATTTTCTCAGAAAAAAAACCAGCAGGTTACTAACAATATTCAGGGTTATACATTTCAAACTAAAGTATGCATAAAAGAAACAAAAAGTTAAACACTTAGGTATCACAGTCTATTAATGTATACACAAATAGTAGGCTAAATCTTGAACAATCTATTTTATTGATATTTTACAAGCTAGCTGCATACTTCTAAGTTGAACCAGTTTAGCAATGTGTGAGACAGAAATGCACATTCTCTTCATTACAGTTTTCTTGAAGTAATTTGTCTTGTTTGTTCTTTCATGCAAAATTATCCCAATGCGTTTTAAATGTGTACTCTATATTTTATTTAAACATGTATTTGTCTTTTATGACTGATGTAATTAATTATAACTATTAGTATTATTACTGTTGCAGTTCTAATTTATATGTAAATTTATTTCTGAATTATTCATCCTGTTAAATTTAATTTTCCTGACAAGTCATGAGTCAATTAGTCTTATATGATTGCATTGTTTTATTGCTTTACACACAGGCATGTTATTATTTTATTGATTTTTCTTAATTATATGGACAAATACAGCTAATGTAAATATTAATTTTAAAAATATGTAAGATACCTTTCAAAGTAAATATAAATTCTAATAAATATTTCTTTCTAAACTAGATGGAATGTGTTCTAATGGAAATCTGAATTCTCTAATCCTATTTTTTTCATTAGAAATGCTACAGAATAAACAAAAAATTTCACACCAAAGAGTGAAAACCTCTCACCTCATGATAGTTCTAGAAACAGAACTAAGGGGTTTCCATTTTGGAAAACTGTGTTTACTGACAGGCCACTGAGCCAGGTTTTTCTCTCATCTGGCATGGATGGCTTCCATGAGAAGACACCAGAAACTGCTCCCATGTAGGATAGAATCAGTTTCAACCATTTCCAAAATAGACCTGAGGCTGGCCAAAGCTGCGTCCATCAGCGATGGTCATGTCACCTCTGTGATAACATATTTAAGAAAGGGCAAAAAGAGACTGTACAGCAGCTGGGAGAGGGAGGAGTAAGAAAGCTGGAGAGAGAAAACCATACAGACACCGAAGTCCATGAAGAAGAAGAAGGAGGTGCTCCAGATTCTGGAGCTGAGATTCTCCTGCACCCTACAGAGAAGAGTATGGTGATGCAGGTTGAGCCTTTGTAGCGCATGGAGGACTATAGTGCAGTAAATATCCATACCGCAACCCATGGAGTTCTCCATGGATATGTCCTGAAGGCAAGTGCAGCCTGTAGAAAGCCTGAACTGGAGCAGGTTTTCTGGCAGGAACAGTGAACTCATGGGACCTAAGCTGAAGCAGTACATTACTGGAAGACAGTACCCTGTGGAAACGATCTGTACTGGAGGAGTTTGTGAAGGGCTGTGTCCCATGGAGGGGACCCCACACTGAAGCCTTGGAACAGTGGTAGGAGGAAAGAATGACAGAGACAAAATGTTATGACCTGCTTGCAACCCCTATTCCACATCCTTCCGTGACACTTGTGATGATGTGAGATCGAAGAGGCTGGAATGGAAATGAGCCTGGGAAAACGGAGAGAGCTGGGTAGAAGGAATATTTTGTTTTGTTTTTGTTTCTTCATTGTCCTACTCTGTTAATTGGCAAGAAATTAAAATATTATTCTTCAAGTCTGTTTTGCCCATGATGTTAATTGATGATCTCCCTTTCCTTATCTTCAGCCATGTGATTTTCATCATATTTTCTTCCCCTGTCTTCCTGAAGACAGATAGTGATAGAGAGGCTTGGTGGGCATCTGGCAGCCAGCCAAGGTGAACCCACTACAAAGGGCTCAGTTCTGCAAGGAGGAGATAAGTTTCCTGTCAAATGTGAGATAATTTACAGCCTCCAAGACTCTAACTGCTATTGTGTTGTGTTAGTTGTTCTTTCTTTTTTTATTTTCTATTTTTTTTTCCTGCAAGAAATATATGAACAATGTGTAGTATGAGTTCCAACTTCACAGAGATGGCTAACTGCAACCACAAATTAGGTACCTGAATCCAAGAGCAATACATTTTAGACATACTGCTCTCCAGCATTTCTCATTCACTTGCAACCTTATTTTTACCATATTCTTTGTCATATAATTCAGTCTGTACAATCCATTAAAAAAAAAAAAAAAGCTTATTTCAGCATTACGAATTCTGGTCTTATAATTAATTTTCTAGCTTTTCATTAATTAATACATTGCTAAGCTTCATGGTGCCCAGTCCCTTTCTAACATTAATTTTCAATTTTGTATGTGGTTCATTCTCTGTGTCTAGAGTTCTAATTGAGTAAGTCAGAGAAATATTTATCTGAAACCCATTAGTCTTCATTCCGTATTAATGGAAGATCATCAGAGAAAGTTAGTAGCTGATAAATTTTTAAGGGAGTTAGGTAGCTTAATTGTTATTTGTATCTCTGGAAACATTTTATTTAAAATACTGAGTCAAGGAAAGCTCACAGGAAGTTCAGCTAAAGTAACAGAGTAACACAATTACAGAATGGTAGTCATTGCCTCACTGAGTAGTCTATTCTTGTGTTCCATCAGTCCCACAGGAAAGAAGTTTTTCATTATGTTTAGGTGGAACTTACTATGTTCCAGTTTGTGCCTGCTGCTGCAGACCACTG
The DNA here is from genome assembly GCA_013399975.1 of Indicator maculatus. NCBI lineage: Eukaryota > Metazoa > Chordata > Aves > Piciformes > Indicatoridae > Indicator > Indicator maculatus. The sequence continues at coordinate 10,022 of VXBD01006592.1, forward strand.
AAAAGCATCTGACCCCATCCTCTTGACATTTGCCATTTAGATATTGACAAATATTGATAAGGTCCCCTCAGTCTTCTCCCCTAAAGGAAGGTTTCCCTGAATCTATCATTATTCTATGAATCTATGAATTCCATCAGGACCCATGGATTTGTGAGCGTCCAGTTCACCTAAATTATCTTTAACCTGATCCTCCTCTAACAAGAGAGTTTTCCTTGCACCAAACTTTCTCTTTTGCCTTCAGATACTGAGATTCCTGAGGTTAGTCCTTATCAATAAGGACTAAAGCAAAGAGGGCATTCCACCTTCTCTGTATTCTCTGTTGCCAGGGTACCCACCTCATTTGGCAGCAAGCCTGCGTTTTCCATTATCTATTAATAGTGGTTCAGATGAAGCTCGCTTCCATTTCAGAGACCAATTGCTTACACTCTTCAGCCACCTTTGTCAGTAATGTCCACATTTGTATGTCTATATATAGATTGTTTCCTTTTGTAGATACCACAGTACCACAGTATATCAGAGGTTGGAAGGGACCTCAAGAGATCATCAGGTCCAATTCCCCTGCCAGAGCAGAATCACTTAGGATAGTCTGCACAGGAACACATCCAGGTGGGTTTGGAAAGTCGAGAGAAGGAGACTGCACAACCCCTCTGGGGAGCCTGTTCCAGTACGCTGTCACCCTCACTGTAAAGAAGTTTTTCCTCATTTTGAGGTGAAATCCTCTATGTTCTAGTTTGAGCCCACTGTTCCTTGTCTAATCACTGTGTACCACTGAAAAGAACCTGGCCCCCTCCACTTGACACCCACCCAGACTCTTCAGTCTGTTACTTTTAGTTTAGTTGACCTTGCTCATTTTTATAGGACAGTTGAAAAGAAGTTCCAGATACTGCATAATCTTTCTACAATGTTTTATTATAAGCAATTTTTTGAAAGTTAATATTAGTGAAAAATCTTGTATACCACTACTAGTGAATGATAAAGGTTTTGTCTCTTTTGTCACTGCATGCTGCTGTCCCTTCCATTACAAATATTATTTTAATTTACTATTATCTCCTAAACTAAACAATGAGGACTTAATCAAATAGATTTTTGGGCAAGGTGGCAGATAATGTGTTCCCTTTGCTATCTTATATCAAATACTGGAATTACCTTCACCCTCTAATAAGCTCCAACAAGCCTTGAGTACTTTGGGATTTGTGTGAGCAGACGTTACATATTACATATTACATAATTCCTTGACCCTTAGATAGTTTGTTAAGAAGTGTATTACCTGGAAATGGTCAGTTAACTCTTGAAGAAGTTTTTTGTTATTTAATATGTGATGTTTCAGAATATCAGGATATGGGTCCTGTAGTTCTGGACCCTAACAGATCATATTATGAAAAAGAAATTTGAAAGAATACTAAATCTCATGCCTATGCTTTGGAAATAGCTTTTTGGTAACGAGGATGAAAAATACACAGAGAGGGGAGGACAATACAAGTTCTTGTTCAAGTTCTTGTAATTAATACTGGACAGTATGCAAAATATTTTTAACTGACGCTGGTGGTTTCCAAAAAGTCTGTGACAAAAGCATTTCAAGTCATGTCCTTATAATTATGATAGCTGAAGCATTCAAATATAGCAGGGAGGTGAAAATTAATGTACTATACTCAAATAAATTAGCTATTTTGGTGAAAGGGCTTTGAAAGACATGTAGTAAAAGATAAAAGGTCCTAAGAAGAATGGAGACTTCTAAGGGAAGAAAATTGCAGAAGCAATTAGTTTGTATGTACTTAATACTTTGCATTCTTTCAAACACTTTAAACACAAAAGGAGAGAAAACAAATGCCATGCATAAAAAAATGTTTACCATTAAAAGTAGGACAACAGGAAATTAAAAAACTAGGTAGAATATTCCATCATAAAGGCTTCACAGAATCTGAAAGAAATTAGTCAAATAATGGCTGACAAGTTCTAATGCTCCCTTTTGTCTGGTTT
>VXBD01006592.1:20651-61799 GCA_013399975.1 Indicator maculatus
TGGTTTAGATAGGCATGAGGTTTAGGGTGACAGGTTGGACTCGATGATCTTTGAGGTCTCTTCCAACCTTCTTGATTCTATGATTCTATGATCTCAGAGTCTGGATTACTCTCCACTGTGTGCTACCATAGCTATTGAGGTTGACAACATGTGTATGGGTATTGTACTTTTGCTGTGATAGGTAATAAATTGCTTTCTCTATTATAATAAATAAATTGCTTTTCAAATATATATCAGTGTATATATTTTTGCACCATCCTTACAAACTCTAACTGTAACACCGCTAAAATGTTTTCAGATTTTGAATACATTTTCTGTCATTTATATTATTTTTATTATGGTTTTCCTACTGTTGACAACTTAATAATATAATTGCCAGGCAAACTCGAATGGCTCTGGAGAAAACTCTTCAGTAATATTATTTACTGTTTATCTGTTATAACCCTAAATCTACTTAAATCATTTAGTTACTTAGTAGCCAGGAACTGCCTGTTGCAAAATCTCAGCCTCATAATAAGAAGTTTCAAAATGCTGCCCAGATTCATCGTGCCACAGACCAGAGTATTTAAAGTTTATCAGCTGGATTAGATATCATTCTAAAAGCTACCTAATTATGCATTGTAAGTTGGTTATTTAAATTAATTAGGTTGTTTCTTGCTTAGCAGGCAACAAATACACATTTCCTGACTTGTTCATTCCCATTCTATCCCTGAACTATTGAATTACTACTTGCAGTTTTGCTATCACAGATTAACAATTAGAAGCCTATTTTAATCCTTCTATGAAAATTATTAGTGTGTCTTTTTATTGAAACCTGATTACAGACCTCAGCTCATGGTCTCATTTTGTGTTGTCCATCTCTCAGGCATTTGTGCTGTGTATTTTGACTTGCTGCTGAATTTTCAGTGTTCCAGTCCCCTTCACACAAGCCTTGTTCTTATTACAACAGCATATTTTAACGGCCTTTGTCACATAATCATTCACATCACATATGTTCGTTCAGTTTGGGGGGAAAAAAACCTCTAACAATAAAAAACCCAAACAAACATAAATCAACCAACCAATAAACAACAACAAAGCAACAGGAAAACAATATAACAAAAATTACAGATATAAACAAAAAACAAAACCACCAAAACAAACAACAGCCTTCAAAAGTCCCTATATCAGGTTATATTTAACATTAAATTTATATACACTCTGAGGAGTCTGTCTCTCAATGGGAATTATATAGAAAGTTGATAGCTCTAATTCAGGTTCCTATATTTATCAACTGAGTTAAATTTGATTCAAAACTTGTTACATTTCTAAAGTAATACATTACTTAGCTCTTTTTATTGAGATTTAACTCTTAGAACTGGAGCAAATAAAACACCTGGAAGTGCCAGTTTATTCAAATTTCCTCTAATTAAACATTTCTTAGAACAAAGTCTAAAGTTAATGATATAGCAGCTCCAAACATTACAGCTTATTATTATGCACTTATTTTGGATCCATGAACAAAAGTTTATGCAACCTAATGAATAAGAAAATTTCCTGATCACGTCTGAGGGTTAGCTTAGCTCAAGAAATGTTGTTGTGGAGGCTCAGGTGTCATTCCAACAGGCTCTGCATAATTCTTGAGCTTGGAACAAAAGAAGTGATATTAACTCAGAAAGGGAAGAATATATTTTCTGCATTATTGAATTATGATTTAATTTTCCTGTACACAGAGACATGCACATGCTTCTAGAATATTTTCCCTTTTACCTTACTGTCTGTCTCTGTAACTTATATTTTGTTTAAGAACAAGGTAATTTGCCCTTCACAGCTCACTACATGTCCAAGATGACTTTTCTTTCTGAATTAGAGAAGGTGGTGGTACCTCTCTTTGCTGCCTCAGAAGTTAATGTTCACTTTCCTGATGCCCTATTCACAGTAGTGGTTTTAACAGCCAGTTACAGATGAAAAGTGGTTTGGGAAGATGCCATGTCTCCTGTTAGATATTTGTTACTAACTACATGCAAAGGTCAGATGTCAAGAATGTGAACGCATGTCCTCTATTTCATGTCAAAGAGTGAGCTTAAATCATCACCTTTATAGCTACCTGCATAAAGGTGCCAAAGAATATACACTAATCACAGTCCACAATGGTTTGGAAAGCTATCACATTTCAAATGTGTATGTGTCAGTGTTGTTGTGTAATCTTCAAACATTTCAAATATTAATAAAAGATGGCTTAAAATTTGATATACAACATTGTGAAACATTAGTTTAAATATTAATTTGATTAATTTTGAGCTGTTACATAGAAGTAGCTTGATTGAGACTCATTTAGCTTTTTGGATAGATTCCAGTTGCCAAAAAGCAGACTTGTACAATTTGAACATAATCTCTCATGTTCTGCATGGTCTTCAAGTGCTGCTCAAGAAGCATGTACATGTTCTATTGGTCCAGTATTGCACAGTGCCTCAGGGCATGAGAAATGTGAATAGATGCCCATAAGCAATTACATCCTCTCCTAGATGTTTAGAGTAATAATTTCTGAAGTGCAGTTCACTTAACCCAATTTAGATATGTGCCTTCAGCTTCACTTAAACAGCTTCAAAATTTCAGTATCTCATAATGGAAACACAGACAACTGCAAGTGTAGCTACAGTATATTTAATAAAGTCTATAGACTTTTTAAGCTGACCAGATGTAGTGTCTCCTTTAGGATGTGACAACTAAAAACTAAGTTCAGTAGCCTTTGTGCAGGCTTTCGGTGCTCTCTAAGATACCACGGAATATATGAAACATCCTCATGCTTTTCTAGAATGCCATCTTGACAGGGCAGATGGACTCCCATAGAGCAGGCAACTGAACCAAATACCACAAACTATTAGAATAAGTCATGAATTTCTCCTTGTTTTTTTTTTTTTTCATTACAAAGAAATGAATAAGATTATTATGGATTTTGTAATTTATCATCAGTGTTAAGAAATATGGAGTTCCAAAGGAATGAGAACTGTTATATCAATAAATGCAACATAAGTATTAGACTAAATGATATACTGTGTAAATTCTCATTGTGCTTTAATGCCTGTGTATTGTTTTCCTTGACCAATTTTCTTTTCTTCTTCCAAATAATTTGAAAGAAATCAAACTAACATTCAGGCTGTATCCTTTTGGCTATTTATATGTGATATACATGATACTCTTTTGTTTTCTTATATTATTATCTGTGTCAGGTTTTTATGAGGAGGAATATTTGGTTGGGTTTTTAGGAGTTTTTTGGTTGATTTGGCGGGTTGGAGATTTTTTTTTTTTTTTTGAGAGGGAAGATTTCTTTAATAGTGGAATTGACAAATACCTGGTATTCAAAACTAGTAGTTACCTGACAGGTCTCTGGAGACATTCAAAACCTGCCTGGACACACTCCTGTGTCACCTACTCTAGGTGATCCTGCTCTGACAGGGGGGTTGGGCTAGATGATCTTTCAAGGTCCCTTCCAACTCCTACCATTCTGTGATTCCATGATTCTGTGAGATTCAGTAAGGATATTTTTTAAATTAATTACATTTCATATAAACCATTTTTAGATTAAAAGAAAAAATGTATGTCTTGGGTTTAGAGCAGACAGAAACTCTTATGCCTCCTCAAAGGAGTGAAAGAAAAACACTCCATACAGGATTGGAAAGACTTGCAAATTGAAATGGAAGTACTATCCATGACTATATACAACAGTACTGTGATGGTTTGAAACTGTCTTTTTAATTTTCCCTTGCAAAGTTCAAAACAGAGAAAGTGAAAGAGTGTAAATAAGTCACTATTGGGTGTAAGAAAGCAAAATACTGATTGTTCTAAACACTTCCATTGGATAGATAGAAATGTTTAAGAACTATTACCCAAAACAAAGTGGGGCACTCTGGTCATTCTGCGTTCTGCAGNTACAAAAAATATATGTGATGGTTTTAAGGCTATGCCTTTAATTCCTTTTCACAGAGTTAGAGCAGAAAAGTAGAAGAATGTAAATAAATCACAATTGAATGTAAGAATGAAAAAATATTATTCTAAACACTTCCATTGGGGAGATAGAAATGTTTAAGAGTCAGTACTCAAAACAAAGTACAGTCTGTCTGGTGTTCCTCTGCTGGGCAGTCTAACAGAGTTCTTCTAGCGTTTCTCTTCTGGCTTTGTTTTTTTCAAAGATTACATACTTGCATACTGACCTTGATAGCTAAGTTTAACAACCTCTCTGCTTCTTGTCTTTCTTCTTTCTGCCAGGGGGGTTGAGGGAAGGCAGGGAAGGAGGAGACAGGGGCAGCTTTTCTGGCTTTGACCAGGAGGGTTTTGTGCTGTTTCTGTTAATTGTACATATTTGTAAATATTGTAAATACTGTATATTTTGTATATATTCATTGCATTCTATTGTAGAATGTAGTTTTTGCTTTGTAAATACAGCTTCATTTGCTTCTGAACTGAGCTAGTCTGAAGTTGATATTGTGGGAGCAAATTTTAGCCCATCACACTACAACAATATACAAAATTCATATTCAGCCTCAACCCAGTTCTCTTGAACCTGGGCTTTACCAAGACCTCAAAAAAATAACCAGGAATGTCTGTTTACACAGATGCAGGCATGATGGAATGAAATAACAAAAGCTCACATTTTCCAGTGTCCACCTCCCTGCACCCCTCTGGTACTTGCAGGGCTTCTCTACGTTTAAGACAGGCTTGGCTCTGGCTCCTAAGCTCGTGGCTTCTCTGGCTTGCAGTGTAGGTAGGCAGAGCAGGACAACTCGAGGCAATAGGCACAATAGGTCCAAGCGGGTTCAAGCAAGGCATGAGCAAGGTTTAAGCAGGCTTTAAGAGCAAGGCTTAAAAGCAAGACAAAGGCAACTACAAGTCAGCCTGTATGTATATCTTGCCTGAGATCTAATTGGGCCAACAGGGCAACTGAAGCCAGCACATAGTTACCCAATAAAAAAATGGTTCTGCCAGGCTGTGGCCATAAAAGGCAGAAACAAAGGCCTGGCTCTGGGGGAGCAGTGGCCAGTACGTGTGTTCTTACCCTGGTAAACGACTTGTTTACCAGACATGCATAGTCCTGTCCCCTTTGTTCCTCTTCCTGCATTGCCCTGACTTTCTGCAGGAAGAAAGGGAGAGAGGGGAACCATATCTAGAAATCTTAGGGCCTGTCTAGGTTTTGTGCTGGGCTTGTTTGGCTCTACCATGACAACAGTCCTTCCCTAGCCTTCCTGTAGGTCCCCTTCAGAAATGTATGTTCAGACTATATATATATTCAGAAATATAACCAAAATATAAGTTCTCCACTCCTAATGGTTTCCTCAACAAGCTGAAGTCTGCTCTTCTTAAGCCCATAATTTTTATTCCTTTGCTTGGCTTTCTCATGCTCTTAAGATTTTAACCTCAAAAAGTTTAGAGTCACTGCAGTCAGAGATGCTGTTGACAACCACATATCCAAATAGCTCTTGGTTATTTGCAAGCAACAACTCCAGAAAGGTGCCAATCCTTGTCACCATATTCAGCAATTTTGTAAGGAAGTTGTCTTTGACACAGTCCAGAAATGTCCTAGACAATTCCTATTCACTCAAACAGCATGCAGTTCTTCCTCCTTTTCTATCCTTTCTGTCTTCCTGCAAATGAAACTGTTCTTTTCACTGTCTTATTTTTACTTTGAAATGTAGTCATAAATCTTTTTCCTTTTTTCATGTCCCTGTGCAACTATAAATGATTTCATGATTATATCTTTCTGACACAGTTCTTACATGCTTGACCTATTCCTTTATAGCAATTTTCAGTCATGTCCTTATTTTCAGTTTTGTATGATTCCTTTTTTAATACATTTTAAAGTCATTAAAGAACTCATTATCCAGCCATTAGGTTTTTTCAGTATGCCTTCTAACTTTTCATAGCAATATAACATTTACAAGTTCATTCATCTTATTTTATTTTTTTCCACCCCTCCACTTCCTGCATAATAGTTTATTTTTATGGGAGTGATTACTCTTTCTCACATTACTTTCCAGCTTCAGATATTAAATAATTTGGCTCTGATGATTAAAAAATGATAATAATAATTAAAAAAATCTAAAGTAGCTTATTCCATAAAAATATCTTACATTTTATAAATCAAGGTATTTTCCCAGGAAGATTTAGTATGTTTGTTTGGATAGATTCATTTTCCAGCAGTAACCAGATATTTGAATCTCTGCAACACATTTGGAATGCACGTATTATAAAAGAATCTTTAATATGAGAAAAAAAAATCTTTTGTCAATACGACCCTGGATTTACTCCACCTAAACAAATTTAAGTCAATGTGTTATTTTTTCTTATTTTAAAACATAAAACTATGACATAATAAGTATGGGAATTGCCTGCTTGGTCTGAGTCACATAAAGCCTGATCTAGTCTCGCTAAGTCTTTTTTAAAATCAAAAAGATGAATACATTTCAATGTAAGCATGGATTCAGGTATGGATGTAATATAAATTATTTTATTAATTTAGAAATTCCACCACCCACATAACTTATATACAAATTTAGAAAAAAATGATTTACAGGTTCATTGCTCAGTGGCACAATATCTCCCAGAGTACAGAAACAAGTACAAATGGTTAAAGATCAGTATATGGAAAATGGTAGGACCCAAGAGCAGTGTATTGCCCCTACCAACAAGGGAGGTTATTCCCTGGAGACTTAGGCAGGTTCCAAATATACTCACAATGCTGGTTCCAGCTGAGGGTAGTCCTCCTACTGTCTCTGTTTCTTGAGGAATCCTTTTGGACTGTGACTTAGTCCACACGTGCCAGGGAGAAAATCCCAGGAAGAGCCTCTAGTGCTCTCTAGCAAACCCATTTATATCAGCTCATGGGCCAAATGTCCTGTGTTGCAAATGCCACAGATCATATTCCACATGTCAAAAAAGGGCAAGAAACTGATCAGCATCAGGTTCTGCATTGTCCAGGCTTGTGCTGTCCCAGGGCTGGCCCAGAGGTCTGCCCCTGTCCTGTGGCCTGGAGGTAGGGGCCCAGGTGTCAGTGGACACAGCCTTGAAAGGGGGGAAGTGTCTTCCTCCTTACCCCTCTTCCCAAACTTCCTGATATTCACCTCCATCCTGACTCCATGCAGGGGGTGAGGGGGATTTGGGTGCATTGCCACAGAGTTAGAAAAAAAGTCTGAATAATAGTTATGGATCTTATAGTATTAGGTTTATGTACATATTTTACACTATGGGATACGGTATCAAAAGCCCTGATGAAGTCAAGATAGATGATACCCACTGCTCTTGGTCATGCCTTCATAGAAGGCTATCAGATTAGTCAAACAAGATTTCCCCTTAGTAAAACCATGCTGGCTACTCTTGATAACCTTCTTTTCTTCCATGTGGTTAGAGATGGCCTCTAGAATGAGCTGCCCCATCACCTTTCCAGGGATGGAGATGAGGCTGACTGGTCTGCAGTTGCCTGGATGTTCCTCCTTGCCTTTTTTGAGTACTGGAGTGACATTGGTCCCCTTCCAGTCCTCAAGCATCTCCCTGGTTCTACACGATCTTTCAAAAATAATGGAGAGTGGTACAGCAAAAACATTGACCAGCTCCTTGTTTAATTTTTAAGCTATTTTAAATGCACTTTATAAATTTGAGCATTTTAGTTTTGTAGGAGCTTTGGAAGTTTAAAATCACTAGCTAAAACATTAGCAAAGTGTATTAGTTTGGGGTTAAATTAACAAGGCAGGAATTATAAAAATATAGTTATTTTTATTTTCCCAAAAACCCCGCCCCAAAATTATGTACAAAACTGATAAAAATTATTTACAGGTTCTATTCGGTCATGAATTCTTCCAGGATGCTTACGTCAATTTTTAATACAATTTAGAGAGTTCAGAGATTGGAAAATGCTAGGCCACAAATAGCTTCACCCACTTATAAATCAAAGGCTCACCAATCACCCTTAGGGATATAAGAGCAGGCCAGGTTTACTCACGAAAATAGGAGTAGGATTTGGAGTCAGTTGGAGATGGTCCCTAGCTCGGTCTCTCTGCTAACAGGCTCCAGAAACTGTCAATTTGTGATACAATTTGAGGCTCAGGCTTTACGGGATCAGTCCCAAGGAGAAGCCAAATGGCAGGCAGGTCCCAGGCAGGCAGACTTGCAGCTTTGCTGGCAGGCTCCCGAGCAGGATCAGTCCCAGGCTGGCGGTGGCAGGCAGGTCCCATGGCTGGCGGGCTGGTCTGGGGAGAAGTGAGCAAGAGTGGTGAGAGATGAGCATCCAAAATGGCAGAGCTGAAATGAGCAGGCCCCGAAACATGGGTGAGCAGTGTAAAACTGAGAGCAGCAGAAAGTGAGAGCCTCGGCTCCTCTCTGCTCACTTTTTTATATATTCCTAGACAATCTGTCCAGGCCAAAATGTGAAACATCCCCCTTATCACATTTCCAAATCCCATCAGGCTTCTACCCATACCAGTAAACACCTGTGGGGCCTCCACCCAGCAGGGACAATAGGTGGTTATTACTGTCATCAGGGCAGGGGAAGACCGTTTCACACTTTTGTCTCCCCCATTCAGACCTCTGCTGATAATGAGGGAAGGTGGGGGGATTTGGAGCACCTTGCAACACAAAGACACATATAGATAAACACTTAACAAAATACATTTACTACCATTTCTAGCACATTGCGCTTCCTGAAACTTAGGACCTTTCACAAGACAATGTATTATGTAATTATGTTCAAGTAGTATAAGTTAGATTTAAATTTTGTTACTGAGGTCCTATTATACACTTCTAAATATAGTTAGCATTGGTTATGTGTTTGTCAAGATGCATCCATAGCATCATTGTTTTATATTTATTTTTATGTGACAACAGTTCTTATTTTCATTTGCTGTAAAGGCACAAATGTCTTTCTGATCTGAACTAATTTCTAGTATTTTCCAAACAATACTGTTCTGCAATACTGTTTGGCATTGGGTGCCAAAATATTAATTGTTACAGTGGAGAGCTGGAATCCCCCTCCCACATTAACAATAACCGGGCTAACTTAGTCTGGAAGCAAACGAAGCTGTATTTACAGACAAAACTACAATCTATGATGAAATGCAATGAATATGTACAAATATACACTATTCACAACATTTAGAAATATGTACAATCAACAGAAAAACACAACAAAGCCCTCTGGCCCCCAGAAGGGCTGTGCTTCTTTTCCCTGGGAGGCCCCCGCTTCTTTACCCTCCCCTTTTCCCAGAGCAGGCAAAAGAGAAGAAAGCCAAGAATCAGAGAGACATTTGTTAAACTTAGCTTGTCAAGGTCAATATGTGAGTGTGTGTGTTATCTCCAGCCAGAAGAGAAATGCAGAGCAGACAGACTGAGGGAGATTGCCCATATCTTGTTTTGAGTACTGACTCTTAAGCATTTCTATTTCTCCAATGGAAGTGTTTAGAATAATCATTATTTTGCTTTCTTACACCCAATAGTGATTTATTTACATTCTTTCACTTTTCTGCTTGAACACGTGAAAAGAAATTAAAGGTATAGCCTTAAAACTATCACAAGAAATAACATAAAAATCAACATTTTCTCCATTGGAGACAAAGCTGCAAGCACCATTGCTGAAAGAGACTGGGGAGCTTGGGTACTTCTTTAAAGAAAAAAGCTTATGATGTAACTGAAAGAATAGTTTTATAAAAGTAAGAGTTCCTTTTTTTCAGATACCTCCAAATTTTTTTTTTTAAATCCTTTCCAAGTTACATGTTCTACTCTAAGAATGGTTGCCTCTGCCATGTCAATTGTAAATAGAACCCGCAGAGAAGAAGCTGGGATCTCTTCACATTTTATTTTGTACTCAAGACTGAGCAAAAACTCTCTGCAGAATACAAGTTAGAGCTGAAAGGAATGAAAGGTAAGTTGTTTTTACATTGTATCCCTTTAGGTTTCAAGTGAACTTCAGGAAAGCCTTTATTTTCTGATATTTGCTTACAATGAAGAGACTGTAAATTTTATTGCTTACAGAACAAACACTTATGGAGTCACTGTGCTCTGCAGTTTTTGATTCACCCCAAACTGTTTGTATATGTACTATTTCTTAAATACTTGTTTATTATGAATCCTGTACTTGCACATGCATTGCCTTTTCAATTGATCTTGTTTTTATCCTTACCTTTGTGAAGCCTCATCTATTTTTTTTTTGCCTTTTTTTTCTTTATTTTATTTTTCTTTTCATGTTGACTGCACTACTTCAGGAAGAAAATTAGTAATATTCATGTATGACAAAGTTGTCTTAATTCTAAGATTCCTTTGGGTATTCAGTCAACTTCAATGGAAAGAACCATGTTTCCATTTAGAAGGTGTATGTACCTGAATTGTTCTATGATGCTTGGTGTAAAACACCACACCAGCCTTGACAGCACCACACCAACATCACTTTGTCCTTTGATAATGAAATGATACAAGGCTGCAGGCTGAGAAGTTCAGCCTTTGTCCCAATATATTTTCACCCACAATTTTAGAAATCTTAAATGGAAACTGACAGCCTGTGTTAGAGTTTGAAATACATTTGTTTTCACAAACAGCTTTGCTGATGGCCACAGGTGTCACAGGATGATACTATTAGATTTCATTTACTTCAGTGGTCCTGGGGAGATCATGCCAGTATTTTTATTCTCCTTTTTATTAATCACCATCCTACTCTGTTTTTATTCAACAATGTTACATAACAGTAAACACATGTAGAACAATTCAGACAGGATAATGACAATGAGATTGTCTGGGTTTCTTCAGAAAGATACAGGCTTTTTTAAGATGAACATACCCAAGGATCCAGAGTCACTAAAGTGACCTAATACGCATCTTCCAGCCTCACGCAGCTAATTGACTTAAGGCAACTGAACTTAGTCCTCAATACTCCTAGTCTTTTTACAAGAGTCTCTCTCACATGCTTTCACTGAAGTTTGACATATTAGGCTCCCACTCATAAGACCTAAATGCAGACATTTTTAAAGTTAGGTTTTTCAGGATGATGTTTGACTTTTTCTACATCTACACATAAATTTTCATTCACTGCAGAGGAGACAAGATGCAGTTCCCTAGAGTCTGGGCTAAGAATTTAAGAATCAGTGAAATCATCTTAAGTGTTCTTTGAATTGCGCTGAACTAACATTGTTATTCATGCTTCTGAAAGAGTTTAGGTACTATCCTGTGTCCAAACTACTAACCACTACATAAGACGTAGATTACTTTAAACTAGAAGCAAGTAAATGAATAAACCATAGAATCATAGAGTGGTAGGGGTTGGAAAGGACCTCCAGACATCATCAAGTCCCTGACAAAGAAGGATCACCTAGGGCAGGTCATGAAGAAACTCATCCACATGGATCCTGAATGTCTCTAGAGAAGGAGTCTCCACAACCTCTCTGGGCAGCCTGCTGCAGTGCTCCATCCTCTTTACAATAAAGATGTTTTTCCTCATGCTCACAGGATCACACAGGATCACAGAATGTTAAAGGTTGTAAAAGACCTCTGAAGATCATTGAGTCCAACCCTCTTCCCAGAGCAGGACCACACAAGCTAGCACAGGTCACACAGTAATGCATCCAGATGGGTCTTGAAAGTCTCCAGAGAAGAAAACTCCACAACATGCCTGGGGAGCCTGTTCCAGGACTCTGTGACCCTCTCAGTGAAGAATTTCCTCTTCATGTTGAGGTAGAACCTCCTGTGTTGTAGTTTATATCCATTACCCCTTGTCTTATCACAGGATGCAACTGAGAAGAGCCTCTCCCCTCCCTCCTGACTTGCAGCCCTCAGATATATTTATAAACATTTATCAAATCTCCTCTCAGTCTTCTCCAGACTAAAAAGCCTCTGGGCTCTCAGCCTCTCCTCATAGGGCACCTGGACACAATATTCCAGGTGAGGTCTCACCAAGGTGGAGTAGAGGGGGAGGAGAACCTCCTTCGATCAGATGGACACACTATTCTTAATGCATCTTAGGATACCATTGGTCCTCTTCGCCACAAGGGCACTTTGCTATCCCATGGATAACTTGTTGTCCACCAGGACTCTCAGGTCCTTCTTCACAGGGCTGCTCTCTAGCAAATCACCTCCTAACCTGTACTCTGCAGTTTATTATTCCTTCCCAGGTGCAGGACTCTGCACTTACCCTTGTTGAACCTCATGAGGTTCCTTTCTTCCCAGCTCTCCAGTCTGTCCAAGTCTCACTGAATGGCTATACAGCTTTCAGCCATATCAGCCAAGCCTTCCAGTTCGGTACTGTCAGCAAACTTGCTGAGCAGATACTTTGTCCCCTCATCAATGTCATTGATGAAGATATTGAACAGGACCAGATCCAGAACTGATCCCAGGGGTACTCCACTAGTTACAGCTCTCCAGCTGGACTTGGCACAATTGACCACCACTCTTTGGACTCTATTTTGTAACCCGTTCCTAACCTATCTTTCTGTCTGTTCTTCTATCCCACACTTCCTGATATTGCTCACAAGGGTGTTATGAGAGATAGTGTCAAAAGCCTTACTAAGGTCAAGGTAGGCTACATCCACTGATCTTCCTGCATCTACCCATTCAGTTACAGCATCATAGAAGACTATCAGATTAGTCAAGTTTGATTTCCCCTTGGTAAATCCATGTTGACTACTCCTGATCATCACCATCTTCTCTTCCAAGTGCCTAGAGATGACCTCCAGAATGGGCTGCTCCATCATTTTTCCAGGGATGGGGGTGAGGCTCACTGGTCTGCAGTTTTCTGGAACCTCTTTCTTGCCCTTTTTGAAGACTGGAGTGACACTGGCTTTCCTCCAGTCCTCGCTTGTCTGCATGGATTTTACAAAAATCATGGAAGGTGGTAGAACAACATCAGCCAGCTCTCTCAGCACTCTTGAGACCATCTCATCAGGCCCCATGGATTTGCGAATATTCAATTAGTGTAACTGATCCCTAACCCAGTCTTCATTGACTAGCAGAGAGTCTTCCCTCCTCCAGTCTTATTCTTCATCCAGGGTCTGGAGTTCACATGGGCTGGTCTTAGGAGTAAAGACTGAAGCAAAGAAGGCTTTCAGCAACTCTTCCTTCCCTTCATCCTCAGTCATCAGTGTTGCCTCCTCATTCAGCAGTGGGTCCACACTTTCCCTATTCTTCCTTTTCCTACTGGTATATTTGAAGAAGCCCTTCTTGTTCTTGTTTTCTTCCTTTGTCAGCTCTAGTTCCAAGAGGGCTTTAGCCTTCTTTCTTGCCTTTCTACATTCGCTGGCAACTACTCTATAGTTCTCCCAAGTGACAAGTCCCTTCTTGCATGAACTGTAAGTTTCTTTTTTCCATGAGATTTCCTTCAGAAGCTCCTTGTTCATCGATGAAGGTCTCCTGCCACGTCTATGCCATTTTTCACTCAAGAGAACACACCTATCTTGGGCTTGGAGGAAATGGCGTTTAAAAATTGACTAACTTTCTTGGGCTCCTTTACCCTCCAAAACCTTAGCCCATGGGATTCCTGTAAGTATATCTCTGAAGTGTACAAAGTTAGCCCTGCTGAAGTGGAACTTCCTGTGTATACAGTTTGCATCCGTTTACTCTTGTCCTGTCACAGGACACCACCACCATATTCTTGACACCCACCCTTCGAATATTTGTAAACATCGACAAGATCTCCTCTCAGTCTTCTCCTTTCCAGAACAAACAGCCCCAGGTCTCTCAGCCTTTCCTTATAAGACAGATGCTCCAGTCCCTTAATCATCCTTGTAGCCCTCTGTTGCGCACTCTCCTGTATATTCCTGTCCCTTTTGAACTGGGAAACCCAGTACTGGACACAATACTTCAGGTGTGGTATCACCAGGGCAGAGTAGCTTTTGGAGAGAATGCTCATTTTATCTACGTGAACTGGTATTATGATGTGGTTTTACTCCTATTTTTACATGTGGGAAATGTGCAAAAAATATTAATTACAAATACTTTTATTACTTTTATATTTTATGGATTACAAGAGCTCCTGCTGCTTTAACTACTGTATATTCGGGATTAAACCATGATTCATATTTCATAAAATAAACCAAAACAAAATATACTATATTTTTTTCCGAAACTAAATATCTAGTATTTTAATTATTACCATTCAGAATCAGGTCATGAACTCCAGGTTATAAATAGTCATCAAAAGTTTGTATCTCCTAGATTTAAGATGTCAGACAGTAATGGTAACAAGTTGTGAATTCATATGTGACTCAAGAATTTGCTTCGATTATTGGTTTTGCTTTGGTTTGTTTTGTTTTAGTTGGGGTATAGAGAATTATGTTCTGCTTTTCCTAGTCCTTCCCTGGATATAATATTTTAACATACAATACTATAATGCATATATTCAATTCTGAGAAGTGTTGATTAGATCCACTGATTTATTCTCCCTCAGAAAATAACTATTATATATATATTTAGCAGCCTGTACTGGTATGTTGATACAAGTATGATATTACATAAACAAAAATCAGAAAGAGGTAGAGAAAAAGCAGGAGCTTAGATTATCATGTGAAAAAAGTGATAAATATTTGATCACTCCAGCAATTATACATTCATAATGAAGCCGTTCACTTTCACAATGATGAAAAGACTACCTCATCCCAGAAAGAACAGCAGTGTATATTTCCATCTCAGATCATAAATGACCATAATAGCTCCATGTAACAAACAAGACTGTGACTGTCAACTTGCTTTACAAATGCTTTTTGTTTCTGATAAAATATCCAGCTGTCACCAGATCTTTTGAGGACTTCTCATACACACATGGAAAGCAGGAAAAATGAAAGACAAACAGGTGTGAAACATTAACATTTTTATTCTACTAAGCATATACTTGAAATTCATAAACAGTACAAGACCCAAAGTGCTTGACACACAGATGTTATGCTGCATTCAGTTTTGAAAGTATAATAAAACATGATTCAAGTTAGAGAAAGTGATCCTCCAGTTAATTCTGAGTCTCCTGATGCTGTAAGATGTTTACATGTTTGTGATGTGACAATTGTATTTTCCTGGTGGGGGAAGGTGGGAATGATAGAAGAGTACTCAATGGAGGTGATCAATAATGAGTGATGTACTCTGGGTAATTTAGGCTCATTATCAGTTTAATTTACTTCTGCCGAGTTTTTTCATTATACTATAATAATTTTACTGCTTTGCTCTAAGAGAAGTTTTATTTGCTTTATAAGAGCAAAATTAAGATGACACTAAAATTTTACTAACTTGTACAAATAGCTCATGTTAAGATCAAAGTTTTGTCATCAGTCCCAGTATTTAGTTAAATCTAAACCAAATTTTCTTTTTTTTTTCTAACCCCTTAAATTCATAAATTTTGTAGTTAATGATTTTAAAGCACCTTATTTATGAATTGTCGTGGTAGGTAACTCTGAGTAAAGGTTTACATCAATCAAATAAATAAGGACATGGTTATTTCCCATCAAAGTTGTGCTGGAGGTTTATATTTCATCACAGCATCATTACAAAGGGATCTCCCTGCTTCCTTCTGGTACGAAGAAAGGTCATAAGGCCAGAAATTAACAAAAATATAAATTAGTTATTAATTTGGCTCTGCTTCCCACATAAATATATGAAAAAGTTATAGAGGTTATAAAAGTTTTGGTATTTGGTTAAGAAATTATCTTTACAATAGGAATGAGTGCAAATGGTTTGAGAACAGTATTTGAAAAAGGATAAATCCAAGAGCAGTATGTTACCCCTACCATCAAAAGGTAGGAAGTTCCCAGAGACTTTAGACATATATCAATTACAACGCTGTTTGTCAGTTTTGAGAATTCCTCTTTTGTTTCCTTTTCTCAGAAAATCCTCCTGAGCTGCTGTTGCTTATAGTCCATGTATGTGGAGTGCAAAAATCCAAATGAGAAGAGCCTCGTGCTCTCTGCAGCTCACCTGTTTAAATCCAGCAATGTAAGTTTTGTGTCACATGTTACCAGACAAAGGCTAGAACCAACAAACATCAGTTCTCTGCTCAAACATGCCCAAACACGCCCAAAAAATGCTCAGACTTGACCCTGCATGGGATCTGTTCCTGGCACGACATGTGGCTTGAGGGAAGGGCCCATGTAAAATCCACAAATCCAGAGGCATTAGAGGGGGTGGCGTCTCCTCTGTCTCTCTTCATCCTAGGCTCTCTGTTTCCCTCCAGCCCTTCTTTGTGGTGGGGGAAGGGTTTTGGATGTGCTGCTACATCTTCCTACATGTGTCGTTGATTGACAGTTTTTCTTTTTGGAGAACACAAAAGGCCTGTGAGATCAAGCACTGCCTTATGTTCTTAGCTGATCTTATCCATTATCTTTCCACAAATATGTTCATTTTCTCCCATGACCAAGTTTTCCTAATGAATATGTGAGGGTATGTGGAAGGAGAGCATCTGCTTCTTTAAGGGTATCTGGATGTTTTCAATGCAAAAAAAGGATAGTAAAAAACAAAACAAAACAGAAAATAAACAAAAAAAACCCCCAACCATCGAATCAAAACCCAATAATATACAGGAACAGAAACATGACTGGAAAATGATAAAGGAGGCAGTGATGAAATTCAAATGTGGCCAATCATATGAACTGATGAACTCATGTAGGAGTGTGAGAATGTTCATTTCAGCAGGGTTCTCTGACTTGGAGACATCATCAAACAAATTAAAAAAGGGGAAATTAGAAACAAAATATACAGACACAGACACCTGACAAAACAAACATGGTGACAATGACAAGGAACAAAGCTCTTCACTGACACAAATTGATCAGTGATCAAGAAACTACAGACACCAGTTCCAGGGAGATAAATATGGACTTTGCAATTGGTAAGGCTGTAAACCAGGAATACCCCAGTCTGGAAGGCATCTAGGATTGATAGATCTGTACAAATCCTTGAGCAGACATGCAGGAGAAGGGGAAGTCCAGAGAAATGAAGAAGGTGAGTAGACAGAAAACCTTAGAAAAGGGTCCAACTGCATGTAAGCAAAGATGTCAGTACACTTTTCTGGCTGAGTCCTGTGCTAACGATCACAGTTTGTCCTGTCTTCTTGTGCCTTATTATAAAATCTTTTCTTCGCTCTCTATCCCATGTGTGTATATGCTGCAAGGACCAAGTGCCAGCTGCTGGTGAGATCTCTCTGTATGTGTGAGTGAAATTTGCCAGTGGCCTATGATATCAGCTACTGGAACAAGTAGCTGATGCCAGTAGTTGGAGAAGCCATAGCTTTCTGGATTTAGACAGGGTCCTACAGAATTTGTGCCCAGAGTGCCAGCTACTGGGGTAACTAGCATGAATGGATCTGGTGCCAGCTACTGGAGTCAGACCAGTGAACTGTCTCTGAACTTGACAGCTGTTAGTGCGAGTGAATGTTCCTGTCCATCATTCATTCAAGAGCAGTATCTAGGAGTCCCACCTCTGCTGCATTCTGTGACTCAGGCTCTCACCTCTGCAGAGTTACTGTGGATATCGTATTTATCCTCCTGATATTGCACACGATACATTCAACAATTGATGACTTGATGTCTTGAATAAAGAATGTCTCCTGTAAGTGACTCAATGCTGGTCCCCAGCCCCAGGGAGAGGCCAATGCCCTCTTTGCATCTCATGGTCTGAATAATGACATCCCAGAATCACAGAATCTTAACGTTAGAAGGGACATCTAGAGGTCATCTAGTTCAACCTGTCTGGGTGGGGGCAGGTCCTTTTTAATGAAGAACCAACCTATCAGGAAGCATGATAGTCAAGAAATAGCTGAGAAAACCTGCTACTTTCTGGGTCCCCTGAAAGCTTCCAGAAGCATTCCCTCTAGCAGGGCAGCTACATCTGAAACTCTTTATTTGGAAAAATAAATCAGGTCACATAATTTTATGCAAATAGGAGAGAAAAAAAACGAACAGAAACAAAACCCAAACCAAACCACCCAACCAAAAGAAACAACAACAAAAACCAGGAAGTAAAATCATAATAAGTAAATATGTGCCTACATGTGAGCGTGTGTGCATGTGTGTGTATAGCTAGTGATCATCATGGTTAATCCAAACAATGAGAAAAAGAAATTTCACAGTTGTGTCCAACTAATGTAAATCAGTATTTCAGTAACAGACCTAAACATCTTTCAATTAAAATAACTAAGCAGAAGAAGGTGGACAGGTGAGAAGAGAGGAAGAGCAAGTGTGATGAAGAGGTTATTAATTTATGAATTATGAAATATGAATTATGAAAATTAATTTTATTATGAAAATATTACTAACCAATTAATCACTATTTTATATATTGATTCTAGTGCACAGTTGTGAAAACATATCCCATAACTGCTTTATTATATCCAATTTGACTCAATTAGAATATTTACAGAATTAATTTCTAATGAAGGGAACAAAGGGTTCAGTTCTGCTGTTTGCCCACCAGATGGCGACTTGACAAGATGCTTGGCAGCTTTAACTATAAACAGAGAAAGATTTACAATGTTACTGAGAGGCATTTCAAAATGGAATATCGTGCAGCTAGGTGAGGGTGCTTTGAACTGAATGTTAGTGAGTGTTGCACACATGAAAAGATACACTGTATCTTTGTTTGTAGTGAAATAAGCTGCTGGGTTGCACTGGCTGCTCACTGCTTACTGTCTGCCCAGGGCTGGTCCCTTCCAGGTGGAGGAAGGCTCCTGGGGCTGGAGCTGCGGCTGAGTCACTGGTGGGCTGAGGGGGGAACTTCCCTCCAGACGGTGACTTTCTTTCTCCTCCCAGGCTTTCTGCTGATCGGCAGCTTCCCTTGGCAGAGTGGTCCCACAGAGCAACTACAGCAGCTGGGAGCTGGCAGGAATGGTGCGGCTCCCTGAACAGGGTCACACAGCGGGGCCAGGTCCTTCCGGGTCGGCCGCACAGTAGGGTGGGGTGACAGTTCCCGCTAGGTGGGGTCAGACATCCCAATCCCGATGACAAGAGACTTTGGGGCCAGTGGAAGCAGCCCAGGGAAGGGGCATGGCTATGCGCAGTAGCAACTTCCCCTTGCTTGGCTCGAAATGATCTAACAGGAGACTCTCTCTCTCTCTCAGGAAGTGCCAGGCTATGTTACCCTGACGGCACAGAGCTTCAGAGTGGCGAAGCAGGCAGCTCCATTTGTCTCCTGCGAAAAGCTGAGGTCATGCAGGACGCCTAAGTGCGATTCCTGCTTATAGCTGTAGCAGACGTTGAACTGCCAGACTTGGGCTAGTTCCTGCTGCTCTGGGCTAAAGCTTACCCTGGGGAGTCCAGTCCTCCTTAAGACGTAACTGGGCTTATGATGCTGGCTTTCGTAGCTTCAACAAAGGTTCCTTTGCTGGTTCCTCGGGTGAACTGAGGCATGGCAGCCTTTCCGGGGTGCTGGCTTCTTCTCTGCGTTGCAGAAGCCACTAGTATGCTTGCATATAGGAGTGAGAAGACTTACAGGCAATAGCTTAAGGACTATGAGCTTAAAAAGCTCAAGCAAAACGAGAGAGCAAAAGGAGAGATCAAATTGTAAACAAGTGGAGTAATACTTACAAGTTTCTCGAGGATGGATCTGACCAATGGGCATACTTAACAATCTGCTTTAGCCTATAGAAAGCATAAAGCTAGAATTATGCCCTTAAAAGGAAGAAGCATGAGCATGCCATGCAATGGGTGCATGTAGTTGTTTACCCCTTAGGAGACAGGTTGGTGTCTGGGCCTTTGTTTCCCACTCCAGGAAAGGAGGGTGGAAGGGGGGAGCTTGCCAAAACATGTTGGAACAAGTTTTCCAGTATTTGGGGGCATAATTCAAGGCATATGGTGCCTTCACCACAAGTCAAATCTATTTCAGTAGTGTGCAGTGACAGGATCAGAGACAGTGGGCACAAAATTAAGCAGGTTCCCTCTGAATATCAGGAAATATTTTCTTTACAGTCAGGGTAACTGAACACTGGAATAGATTGTCCAGTGAAGTTGTGGAGTCTCCATCCTTGAGTTTTGCAACCTCACACCTTCTACAGTTCTCTAATTCAATTCTGTATTATTTTTGGCAGACATAAATATCTTTCAAAAAATTATGTTTCATAAACATATTAACTCTTTAGGTTTTTTATAAAATTTATATGAAGCTTGAAACAAACAAATACTCACACGGTATTTTAATTTAGCAGTGAAATGATGCTCTAAACTTAAATCCAAGTGGAAAAAATGAAGTCTTCTAAATGCCTGTTCTAGAAGAGCTCTAGAAGAGCTGTCTTCTAACATAAACATTGATAGACATTTTAATCTATTTCAAGAGACAATTATGACAGTTTTTTTTCTGTATCCTTAAAAAAAAAGACCCTAACTGAAAACTTCAGGAGTGAATGAATTTGCTAATTACTATCATATGCACTTGAAAATATGAAAATTTATTCCAAGTCTAAAATTGAAATCACCAAGCCAGCAGTATGGGTGCCTGTCAACTTAATGTAGATATTTGTAAGGACTCTGATGATGTAGCTTAGAAACAGGATTTTGGGGGAAAAAAAAAAAACCACAGAAAAATACATAGAAAGTATTTTGACACTTGGTCCAAGTTAAAAAATTATTAAAAGTATTGACAAGACAAGCAAGATTCATCACTAGTACTAGTATTTGGTCTTTGTGTTTCCCCAAGGCATTTTACTTCAGTAACGAGACCACTAATTAACCTTGTAACACTTCCGAGAGGGAAATGTTCACTTTCTTCACCAATAAATTGATTTATGAATTGAGAAAAGCTCCAAAGAATACAAATTTCAGGGACAGAGGTTTTCATATTTTAATTGCAAAAACTAAAGACCCTACATCTGTGTTATGACTAGAGATATTCACTGCAGGTATACCCTGTTTTTTAAGAATAATGTGTATCAGGAAATATTTTCATCATCTTCCTGCCCTTCAGTTTGTTTGTTTGCTTGTTTTTTGTTTAGGTTGGTGGTTTGGGGTTTTTTGTTTGTTTGGTGGTGGTGGTTTTGTTTTGGTTTAATATTTGAAGGTGTGGTATTTATCAAAAAATATCAATAATTCCACCAGCTGTATGCACTGAGAGAAACTTCAAGAATTCTTTTTGGAAAATGGAAGCATAAGAAAACATCAAAGAAGGAAGAATGACCAGCAGAATTTTCTAAGCACTGCTTTTGAAGAAATTTTAAAGCCATTAGTCCTCTCCATCCTCTCCTGCAGCGTCCCTAGTGGTGGTGATGCAGTTCAACATGGGCAATGCAGGTCTCCCTTGGCAGGCCATGGCCACTTGGGTGACGGGAATAGGTTTACTCCCTTCTCCCCACTAGCTGACATTACTGATGCTGGTGGCAATGGCCAGACAAACCATAGGCTGAGGTTGAAGACACAAAACAGCCCTTTGTGTCGTGGAGGTTTTTTGTGAGCATCTGCTACCCTCCGCTTCAGGGACAACTGAAGGCAGCCAGTGGGGGCAGGAGAATAAACAATGCTCTCTCATGATGTTCTACTCATGCTTATTTTATGACCTGCAGCGATATGTGCTAGGCTGCTTTGACCTGTTTCAGTGTCCTTTTCTGCCCTACTCCCCTCTCTTCCCCCAATTACTGTTTGTGTCAGTGTGAGCTGAAATTCCCCCCCCCACCGACAATAACCAGGCTAGCCCAGTCTGGAAGCAAATGAAAGCTGTATTTCCAAGCAGAGTCTACAATCTACGATGAAATGCAATGAATATATACAAATATACAAAATTCACAACATTGACAAATATATACAATCAACAGAAAAGCACAACCAATCTCCCTTTGCTTCCCCCCAAAGAGGACCCTTCCCAAAGTGCCCCACTTTGTTTTGGGTAATAGTTCTTAAACATTTCTATCTATCCAATGGAAGTGTTTAGAACAATCAGTATTTTGCCTTCTTACACCCAATAGTGACTTATTTACACTCTTTCACTTTCTCTGTTTTGAACTTTGCAAGGAAAAATTAAAAAAACAGTTTCAAACCATCACACTGTTTCATCAAAACTGTTCTGCTCTTGATAGGGAGAAGAATGATTCAGCTAAACTACCATTTTTCTAAGGCAAATCTGTTAAAAATCTTTTCTGCTATGCCAAACACATGTACATTATCACTGTGCAGTTTAGTAAAATATGTAAGCATGAGATTAAAGCACATAACTGAGTACATTCTTGTTAGGCAGGGATTGCTTAATTAAAGTCAAGCATTAATTAGGTTCCTTCCAGATGATTAAAGGCCCTCATCATTGCCTATTCTTAGTAATCCCAATCTAAATAAATTGTATAGTACTTCAAGTCTGTTATTCTTGCTTTTCTGTTCCTTGTTTGGCATTATTTAAAGACTGTATTTGCTCCATATTTGCTGTTACATACAGATGAAGAAACCTTTATATTTTATTAATATTTATGTGCCTGTATTTATTCAGTTAGACTGATTAATGGATAATTATGGAAGTATATAAAGTCTGGACAGATGTATTACAATGTTGTCAAGATAGAAATCATGACAATTCTAACGGAAATTTTTCTAGATATCAGCGTTTAAGAGTGTGGAATTTGGATAATACACATCAGGACCAGGGAAGGACCTGCAGAGATATCCTGAACTACAAGTACAGACATGCCTATGAACATGGCAAGGGATTGACAGGAGTGGTGGAATGCAGATTAGAAATCCTCTAGGGTTCAATCATGTGGCATAAGACTAGAGAAAAGGGCATCTGTACATCATGCTTAGTCTTCCTACTGGGGATGAACAAGAAAGACTGGAAAAGTGGCATGGAGTTGCAAGCTTTGAAAACCACAAATTTGTCTCCAAGATATGCAGTCTTCAAAGTTCATATTTCATATAGATGCATTCTGTTACAAGACATAAAAACACAAACGAAGAATAAGAAATAAATTGACAAGTCGCAGTTACCTCTAATGTCACTTTTGAACATGTAATGTTTTAATTAACAACATAAGGACAATATGCTTAGTTTATATCATAGAATCATATACAGATGTGTGACTGGCCAACAGCTGCTCCAGAAGAGCTTGATAAAACTACCAAATTGCAGAAATTCTAGGAAATTGTAAGAACAAACAACATGCCTATAAGAATATAACTCATTAAGACAGTCTTATTCTAACAAGTTGAAAATTAGAAGCATTCAATGTGTAGCAAAAGCACAGGCCTCTGGCATCCATAAATTAAAAGTCTGTTAATCACTATTTAATTGAAATTAAATGTAATCTTGCTAAAATAGTATAAGCAACATCTGTACTTAAATATTTTGTAGTGTTGTGATGGTATTGTCAAATACAATGCATAAGCATTTTAACTAAATATGTCGGCATTATGACCAATGAAGGGGCAAATAAAACCCTGTAGTTACATGTAGAAAACATGAGAAAACATATGAAGAAGGACTGAATTAGAAGAAATCAAAAAAGGAAAGCACAAGAAGAGCACAAGTCTTGATTTGGGATGAGGACTTGGAATAGACCGAATTTCTGCTGAGCACAGAAGCAGCGTAAGTGACAAAACTAAAAACAAGATAATCATCATCAGGAGCAGATGAGATATCCTCTCTGTAAAACAAGCTACAAACAAATCCAAGAAATACAGCAAAGACAGAGGGGAAGTAAGACAAGCTTACTTCCATACTGCCTTCCCTCACCAAAATACACTCAAACCTAATGATCATGACCTCTACAGCTGAGGACTGTCACACACAGTAGTCCTCAATGTTGACTTTATGGTACCGTACTGTATATTCACTGCTAATTTAGGCCATTATAGTTAGAATTTGTCTGTTTTGTGCATGTAGTAATAATGATTAATAATTTGTAAAGGTTAACCATTTGCACTGTGTGGTGCAGATTAAGTAATGTTTTTAAAACTTTAAAGCACTCTTGGTTTATCACTCTTCTAAACACTCTTCATAGCATGTGTACAAAGGAACAGCAGCCTTAGCTGATTAGTGCGGTTATTTACTCAGTCATAAAATTATTGGATAATACAATAACTCTCAGACGAGGCTACTTTGTGGGAGTCAGTTATTTTCAACTGTAGTAGCAGTCACAGAACCACTTCTGTCCTTTCTGGCTATCTCTCTGTACAGAATGTAGGAAGAACCCAAAGTCACTTCTATTTGAGACCATTCATAGCTATCTAAACTAAGTAAAATGAAATTCAGGCAGAGTATTTACTTTTTTACTTTAAGAATGCACTAAGATTGAGTTTCAATTCCTCCACTTCTGAGGTTCATTTACACTGCAGAGAGTATGAAGTACTCTTAAAAAAAGACAAAAACCCCCTAGCAAACAAACCAAAAAACAATGATGCTTTTTATATATTCTGAAATATGTCCCAGGAATTCAGAAATTGAAGATCTGTGGAATTAAGTTTACTGACTTCAGTCAGATTGCTAATGTTCTCAGTTAAGTACATCCTGAAATTCTTCAATGGACTAGAGCATAAGGACTTCACAATAATACTTGAAATGTATTCTCCTAACAGAATGTGCATCATTCACCTCCTTACATAATTTTTCAGGAATAGTAGCAATGTCCTTAAGTATTAAGTGTTTTAAAAATAAAGATTCTGATAAAACTAAAATATAGAAACAGGAGCTTTAGGTATATTCTTTCTTTGTGTCAGAGATTGAAATGGCTTGGTGAGCTGTGTATCAATGAGTTTTGTGCAGACAATTTTCAGGCTTTTGACCTATGGCAAAACCATAAAGAAAGTGGATCCTCTTGGCCACTGATGACAGTACAGGCATTTTCAGCATGCTGATCAAGATCATTAAACTGTTTCCTTGCATATTTTCTGGAAAGAATCTTATTGAATTAAATGAATGGCTAGGAAATCTTCAACAGTTTGACATTAATTTAAGATATATTTAAGATTTTTATTTCTTTACAATTCTGCATACATGTAGATTCTCTCTAAAAATGTCTGTTACGGTTTAAGTCCAGTCAGAAACTAAGGCTCACACAGTCTCTCACTTACTGCTTCACTGTGGTGAGATGGGGGAGGGAATCAAAAGGGTAAAAGCGAGAAAACTCATGAACTGAGATAAAGACAGTTTAATAGGTAAAGCAAAAGCTGCACATGCAAACAAAGTAAAACAAGGAATTAATTCACCACTTCCCATTGGTAAGCAGGTGTTCAGACATCTCCAGGAAAGCATCCATCACATGTAGCAGTTACTTGGGAAGAAAAACTCCATCATTCAGAATGTCCTCACCTTCTTTCCTTTGCCCTCAACTGTATACTGCTGAGCATGACATCAAATGGTGTAGTAAGCCTTTAGTTAGTTGAGGCCATCTCTCCTGGCTGTGTCTACTCTCAACTTCTAGTGCAACCTCAGTCTACTTGCTGGTGGGGTGGGGTGAGAAGCTAAAAGGTTCTTGACTCTGTGTAAGATTTGCTCACTAATAGCAAAATCATCTCTGTATTAACATTGCTTTCCACACAAATCCAAAAATAACCTCATACTAGGCTCTCTGAAGAAAATTAGCTTGGTCCCATCAAAAATCAGCACATCTTTGACATGAAAATTTTTAGCAATGTCTCTACTGTTAAATAACACAAGCCCAACTGAAGGCTAGGAGCTGTCTGAAACAGAAGCAAGAAGAAATGAAACATTACTGCAGATTTAGAAATGTA
Source organism: Indicator maculatus (assembly GCA_013399975.1). Taxonomy (NCBI): domain Eukaryota; kingdom Metazoa; phylum Chordata; class Aves; order Piciformes; family Indicatoridae; genus Indicator; species Indicator maculatus. The sequence goes on from VXBD01006592.1 coordinate 46,268, forward strand.
TTTTTAATTTGAATATAGCATGAGCTCTCTGTTTTTATCACATTCCAGCAGCTGCAAATTGCAAATTGTGCTGTGACTTCTACTAAGTCTGTTGTGATGAAACCCATAAATTAATTTAATCAAAATTATTCTCTATTGACAAATTATTTCCCCCCTCCCCCCCCTTAAAATTGTATCCAGTTCTTTTCCTATTTTCATCATAATCACTGGTGTCTTTCTTCTTGTAAAGATATTTGTGTTAGCACTTTACTACATTGCAGACTTCAGCATAGTTCCTTTTCACCCTGTTTGTGTTCTGCCTGGGTGAATAGTTCTCTATAATATAAATCATAATCTTCATCAATCTAATTCAGTAGTCAGGATTATTTCAGGAATTTTATGTATTTCTTTTGGATGCACACTGTCTAGTAACACTGTAAAAACATCTCAGAAGGGACCAAGGTGGTAACATATTTTCTGCTTTCTACTCAAGGCCTTATCACTCTATTTTTAATTATTAATGTTGTTACTATTTTACATCAATTTGTATTCTATACAAAGTAACAGTTCACACTTAACTAGTAGTGGTTATTCATTTTTATTCATTTAAACCAATATTATGAACCACTACAGTATTACCTATTGTGTTTAATGAAGCTTGAGACAAAGCTTAGTGAAGCCAATAGCAAACTCTTTATTAAGTAAAATGAGTGGATTTGGAGTGGAGCTTTAATTTAATTTTAAATAAATATGTAGTATTTATATACTCTCTAATAAGAGCAATAAATTATACAATTATTAGCATTGCTACTTAGGAAAATAGAATCCTTTTATGAAAACTATGTGATTAAAGTTCTGGAGCTGCATTCTTTCCAGAACAAGAAATCTTATTTGGACATCAGAACACAACATTCTCAAGACAGCATGCAAATACCAATATCTCTAAAAAACAACCCAAAAAATCCTCAGCAAAATGTCAAGCTGGTTGAACAGATTTCATTCTAAGCAACTTGGTGAAAACTGGGGAAAAATTAAACAAGGTGAGTATGAGTAAGAAGAGAGAAGGTAAGATGGATCTTTAATCTTGATATAGTTGACTGCAATGCTACTTTAAGTGAAAGAGATTTCCAGGCCTTGGAAAAAATGAGATAATGTACAATATGATTGTTGTGTTGAAGTTTAAGATTTTATTTTAAGAGTCAAAGATAACCTTATTCTTCATTTCTTTGAAGCAGAGTCTTTTGTGATAGACAGTATTTTAGTCTTTGTCTTCAACATATTAGAGCTACCACCTGAAAGATGTAACTCATCAGAAAAAACATAGATATATTGGTTGAAATGCATACCATTTGTGACATTCAGAGGCATTTTCTTCAACAAAATGATGGCAAAGTCAATTTGCTTCTTCCTATTTGCTGTTTAAAATTTTAAAGATACTTAATACTGTAACTAATCCTGAAATTATTTGGAATAAAATGTATTTAATGAGCATTAAATCTTTCCACATGTCATATATATTAAAATTGACAAAAATCACAACTGAAAAGAAAAAAAAAAAGAATAATGAAAAAATAGGTAAGACTCCAGTAAGGGCAGACTAATTGGAGTACAGTGAGTTTCTCTACATCAATAAGTCTAAATTTTTATCTATACAGCCATCAATATTTTAAAAGGTTAGATATAAGATTGCAGTGGCTTAAGTAACTATTTTAAAATCCAAAGTTTCAGGCTTACTTACTTAATTCTAAGAAGCAGCAATAGTGCTGGTTAGTGAACTTTAACATAAACAGAAAAAACATATATACTGACTGATAATATTTCATGCTTCACTTTTACTAACATAAATGTTTACACAAAATTGTTAATAGTGAAGAGATTTTTTTTTTATTCCTTTTCTTAGAATGAGGTGTGTGAGACAATTTTTATGTTATATATGCAGGTAAAAGTAAGCACATTGTTTAGATTTCTTCTTGTGAACATATATCCATGAGTTTTCAGTATATACATATCTACATGTCATTGGGATGCAGTCAGTTCTCATAAAGTATTACATATGTGTATATATATAATATAATTTTGTATATATTTATATCTCTCACATAAATTATTGTTTCTACAGTACCAGTCAATCCTAACAAAACTAAATATAATTAATCACCAACAGATAGAAACTGGTATTATTTTATTATTTCTATGTTTGCATGGTTGGAAGAAAATCTGGTGTGATAATTTTAAGTGTGCATATGTGAAGTTGGATGTCTGATTGACCTTCTGTATTGAAAGGACAAGAAAAAATGTTCATAGTACTACAACTTAACAAGAAGGAAAACCAACATTGTATATTCTTTATGTTTTTATACATGAAAGCAGCATGGCCTTTTGTTTTTTTACAGAATAATTATGAATATGTTTCAGAATATATTTCATAATTTCTGTATAGATAAACTGACACATTTGTCATTTTCTCTCTTGTATTTTATGCTATGTAATATTTTGTTTGTGTTTAGTAAATGTGAAAGCTGTTTTTCAATAAGCTCAAACAATAAATGTGATTATAAAATATTTATAATATTTGGAGATGATTTTGAAATAAGTTTGTGTAGGACAATGTTTAATTATGACTGCTTGTGATCATAAATATTAGGAAATTTTTTAAAGTGTTAATTTAACAGCTATTCTCTATTTGTAAATTGTTTACTAACACTGTTTAAGAGTGGCTTGACAATCAGTCAGTTCCCTCGTAATCCTGGAATGTGAACTGAAGCTTGCAGAAATCATACTGCTACATACACCATTGGAGCATCATTTGCAGAAAATCAGCCAGTAAATGAAAGAAAATTAAACAGAAAAGGCAGGAAACGTAAACAAAAAACCTCAACAACCGCAAAGAAGAGAGTAGTACAGCAGAGATGTACTAATGACATTTCATGAAAATTGAAAATTGAAAATTTCAGCTTTCATATTTTTAATATTTATGAGTTGTTATTTTTTATTTTTAATTTTTTTCTCAAGTTACAAACTAGGATGCTTATTTTCAGATGTTTACTAATTTTTTTTTCTGCTTTATATTTCCAAAACCAAATTAAAACAGATTTTTATAAAATTATGCGAGATGATATTATGGCATTTTGAGTCTTCAAATAATGTTCGTTCATACTAAGAAAATAGTATGCCCACGAGTAAGAATCTAATGTAACTGAGTTGTGTGGGATGACCAGTGTTAGAAAGGATGTATTCCCATGTGACAGCTAACTCTACTGTTTAGCAACAGATCTTGAAACACATTTTTTTTTTTTGATAGGGGAGAAAACTCTAAAATAAATTAATGCACTATTCAGAGTATCACAATGTCATCTGTTATTTTTATATTTAAGAATTCGTGCATAATAATTATTATTATGACACAGCTTGTTATTTTACATCTTCTAAAGCACTCCACAAAAAATGTAAACAGAAGCCACAGCACAAAATGATGAAAACTCAAAGCTTTTTAATATATTGTTTTGTTTTGTTTCAGAAATCACAGAATTATACTAATAACAATCTCCATACCCTCAAGGAAAAGAATTGATTATAAGGGGGGGAAATAAGCATTTAAATAAAATTAAATATAATATCCAAATAGTACTTCCCCCCTCCTAAAAAATATTCCAAACAGTGTAAAAAATCATCTTAAATAATAAATCTTGCCTGTGATACTGTAGCCCACTTACCAGTGCACATTATGGTAGAACAAAGGAAGCATGGTATAATGAAATACAAAAAAATGAAGAAACTAATAAAACCAGCCACAAAACCAAACAAACAAAACAAAAAAACCAACCAAACAAACAAAACAAACTACAAAAAAACCTGAAGTAGACACTGATTGAAGTAAATATTTTGTTTCATTTGGATATTCGATCAAAAATACTAAAAAGCAAACAAAAAATACCACCCCAAACAAACAACAAAAAACCCCACCCCAATCAACCAACCAACCAACCAAAAAACCCCCAACTAAATCTCACTATTTTTTGTCTTTGTAAGCTTCAGTAATATTAAATGAAATGTCAACATGTCTTTACATTTCTATCCATAGCTCTTTACTACACCACTAGATTGCTAGATCACTAGATCATAGTGAATGAGCAAGTGAACTAAGCTTTATGAAGGTCTGTGGCTCACAAGGATAAGAAAAACAAAAGAACTCCAGTAAAATATTTTATTTTATCCTTTGGTAAACACTTAACAACCCTACCATTTTGGGGCATCAAATTATCTCAACTATCATTTTAGTTGAAACTTCAGAAAACTTCAGAATTTGAAACAGAAATCAAATAATATTAATTTGACTTTTTTGGGTTTTTTCCTGATATGTGAATAAAATAATCTTACATATTGTCTTCTCCTACATAAAACAAATGCATGAGGTTTATACAACAATGCTGCATGTATATGCAGTTCACTGCTGAGACGGGCTCTGGTGTGTTGAGTGCATACTGAGGAGAGATAATCAAAACAATAAAGGCCGTGAAAGAGTTATTTTTGCCTTTTTGGGGGCTTTTTGGGGGCTTTTTGAGGGCTTTTGGAAGCCGGGAGAGGGGCTTACTGGTGCGGAGGGCAGGTAGGTTGTGGGTGGAGCCAGCACCTCTGGCAGCCATTGTCTCGGTCTGGAAGGGAAGGAGACTTGGTTCTTTTTGAACATTCCCTTGTTATGAAATTAGAGGCACAAACGAGGCCAAAATATGAACAGTGAGGCTATTTATTAACATGATAAAGAGAATGGTACAGAAGAAGGGAGAGACAGAGGGGAAAAATGGAGAGAGAGAGAGGGAAAGGGCTGCATCAAGTGTGGCCAGCAGGTTGGGGGAAGTGATTCTCCCCCTCTACCCAGCTCTGGCGAGACCCCACCTGGAGTACTTCATCCAGTTCTGGAGCCCCTATTACAAGAAGGATCTAGACGTGCTGGTACGTGTCCAGAGAATGCTCATGAGAATGATCAGAGGGTTGGAGCACCTCTCCTATNAATTTGGGTTTGTGGAAGGGTGCTGCTGCATCCTTGTTGGCTTGTGCTGTCTGCCCTGGAGGAGGTGAGGGAGGGATTCCAAAGTCCAAGTCCTTCTCTGAGCAGCCTCTAATATGTGGTGTCTTCAGTAAAGACATCTTTTCACTTCTCCATGAGTTCTGATTCCAGGCTGCATGGTGATGTCTTTTTCTCTCCTCATTTTTCTCCTCCTGAGCAGGTATCGCTCAGGTCTTTTATACAGTTTTTTAGTCACAGTTCTTTTAGGTGTGTGTCTAGGTATTGTCCCCAGGGAGTCTTCCTGTGTATTCCTCGTGTGCTTACACGGGCCAGCAGAGGGGGGGGGGGCCTCTGCCTCCTCCTTCACCTTTTACCTGCCCATACACACAATACACATCAGGGGCTTATCATGCCAGGTGATGAATCCCTTGCACAGTCCAGCGTTTTCACCATCCTCCCTTTCTGGGGTAGAGATGATCTTGTCTGTGCTCTTTCCAGAGTGTAGGTACCAGTGGCTCCACCCATTACACATTTCTGTTGCCAGAGGCTCTTTCACCATCCCCTCCCTGGGCAGTTATTTTCTGGGTGAGGGACAAAGGTGATTTTATCTTTGTTGATTCACATCAAGAGAGACAAGATTTAGCCTCTTACAGCCAGCCCATCAAACACTACCTTGGGAAACTCAGTGTGGCAGTCTTCACAGAAGAGCGTGGGGAAAGGGTGCTCCGTGGCAGGTAATGTGGCTTCACATTGGCTAGTTAGATGCAGAAAGGGCACTGAACTCCCCCTGAAGGCACACAGATGAGGGTAAGGGCTCTACCACAATGGTGGGTACTTGCCTCAGGATCAAAACCACTGCTCCTACAGAGAAAGTCTCAGTGATGTTTGATGTATCTACCCAGACTTAACCAGTAAAAAAGAGATGCCAATACGGGCAGTAAGCTTTAGTGATTGCCCAAACCCTACTCCTGGTAAAAATCATAGAATCATAGAATAGAATCATAGAATCAAGAAGGTCGGAAGAGACCTCAAAGGTCATCGAGTCCAACCTGTCACCCTAAACCTCATGACTATCTAAACCATGGCACCAAGTGCCACGTCCAATCCCCTCTTGAACACCTCTAGGGATGGTGACTCCACCACCTCCCTGGGCAGCCCATTCCAATAGCCAAAAAGGTACATTCCTGCACAGAGTGTGCACAGGTTGATGACCTATTACATCAGATGATGGTTACAACAAAGTACAATAGTGATAGAGCTGAGATGGAGATAAATAGGTGATTTTGCAAGTGCATTCCCATTGAGGACACCACTGCAGATGAAGAACCTTGGACACTGGTGACCTGCAAATGCAAGGCTCCCCCTCAAGTCTTCATATTCCATAATTACAACTACAAACAGATAGATGACTTTAACAGCCATACATACCCACTAACAAAGGCTACAATAAGTAACTGCAAAAGCAGGATGCAGTAAATACTGTAAAAAAAAAAAAAAAAAGAGTAGTCATAATGGGTGGTTCTCTGTTAAAGGGCACTGAGACACATATTTTGCCAACCTGACAACAGTTGAGAAAGGTTTCCTGCCTCCTGGGAGATAAAATCAGAGACATTACTGAAAGGGTACCACAACTGATCAAAAGCAGAGACTGCTGTCCCTTGTTAATCTTTCATGTGGGCATGAATGACACAGGAAACCAGGAACTTTACAGAATCAAGGAGGACTATAAAGCCCTAGGGGTACTGGTAAAAAAAAACAAGCAAGAAAAAAGGTGCAGAAGTTACTTTCCCTCAGTCCTACTAGCTGGAGGAAAAGAGGCAGCCAGAAATAGATGTATAATGCACATTAATTTCTGGCTATGTGGCTGGTGCTATCATGAGAGCTCGGTTTTTATGAAAATGGGACATTCTTCAATGAGTATAACCTGTTAGGAACTGATGGAATACACTTGTCTGGGAAAGGTAAGAGAATCTTTAGTAGCAGGCTGGGTAAGTTAGTGAACTGATCTTTAGACTGAAGGGTTTGGGGAGTGGGGTCCAAAATGGAAGTATTCATGTCAATACATCCACCTGGGGAATAAATCAGGTCAACTAGACTTGCGACTAAGGCTCCTTATCTACCACTAAAGACAATAAGCAGAAGAGAAGTCATGCTGGAATTGTGTATGATTATGGTATATCCTCCCACTCTCCTTCAGGAAAACCTGCATGAGTGGCCTGTACACTAATGTATGCAGTATGAGGAACGAACAGGAAGAACTAGAAATCTGTGTGCAGTCTCAGGGCCATGATCTCGTTGCAATTACTGAGACATGGTGGGATAGCTCACATGGCTGGAACATTGTCATGGATGGCTATGTCCATTTTAGGAAAGATAGGCCAGCAAGGCTTTCTCTTTACATGAGAGAGAACTGGAATATGTCTAACTCTCTTGTGGGGTGGATGAAGAACAAGCTGAAAGCTTGTAGTAATGATTATGGGAATCACCATTTTGGGTGTTTATTACCAGCCTGATGAGGTTGAGGAAGCTGATGAGGCCTTCTACAGGCAGCTAGAAGTAGCCCAACAATAACAGGCTCTTGTTATTACAGAGGACTTCTATTACCCTGACATCTGCTGGAAAAAACTACACAGCCAGATACATGAAGTTGAGGGGGTTCTTCCAGTGCATTTATCGTAAGCTGTTGATGCAGGTGGTAGAAGAGTCAACAAGAAAATCAGTACAACTGGACCTTGTACTGATAACCAAGGAGGGACTGGCCAAGGATGTGAAGGTAGGGGGCTATAGTAACCACGAGATTGTGGAGTTCAGAATCATATGCGGTTTGAACAGAGCCATAATCAGGATCATAACCCTGGACTTCAGAAAGTCTAACTTTGGTCTCTTCAAGAAACTGCTTGGAGAAGTCCCTTGGGATAGGGCTTTAGATAGTAGAGGAGCCTAAATGAGCTAGTTAATATTCAAGTGACATTTCCTCCAAGTTCAAGATCAAAGCATCCCAAAGATTAAGAAATCAAGTAAGAGAGCTAGGAGACCTGGATGTGGTTTACCTCAACGTTAGCAAGGTTTTCAACACTGTCTTCCTTAGCTTCCTCACAGCCAAGTTTAAGAGGTTCAGACTGGATGACTGGACTGTGAGATAGATCGGGAAGTGGTTGAAGGACAGGGCTCAGAGAGTTGTGGCCAGTGGGGCAGAGTCTAGCTGGAGGCCTGTGTTTAGTGGCATTCCTCAGGAGCTGGTACAGGGTCCAGCCCTATTCAATACATTCATCAATGATTTGGACGAAGGGATAAATTACACCCTCCACAGGTTTGCTGATGATACAAAACTGGGAGGAGTGGCTGACACACCAGAAGGCTGTGCTGCCATCCAGCATCACCTAGACAGGCTAGAGAGCTGTGCAGAGAGAAATATAATGAATCTCAATAAGGTCAAAGGGAAAAACAACCCCGTGTATCAGTACAGGTTAGGTGCTGACCCGTTTGGGATCATCTCTAAAGAAAAGAACCTGAAAATCCTGTGGACAGCAGGATAAGCATGAGCCAGAAATGTGTCCTTGTGGCCAAAAAGGCCAATGTCATAGTAGGGTGTACCAAGAGGAGTGTGCCAAGAGGAGTGTGCCAACAAGAGTATGCCAAGAAGGTTGAGAGAGGTTATCTTTCCCCTCTACTGTACCCTGGTGAAGCCACATATGGAATACTATATCCAGTTCTGGGATCCCTGGTTCAGGAAGGACAGGGGCTTGCTGGAGAGGGTACAGAAAAGGGCCTTGAAGAGGTCTGGGGACAAGAACATCTTTCTTATGAGGAGAGGGTGAGAGAATTGGGTCATTGTACCCTGGAAAAGAGAAGACTCAGGGGGCATCTCATAAATTCTTAAAACACTTAAAGAATGGAACCAGTCTTTTTTCAGTGGTGCCCAGTGATGGGCGCAAACTTGAGCATAAGTTTCACCTAAACATGAGGAGGAATTTCTTTAATAAATAGTGGTGGAGTACTGAACAGGCTGCCCAGAGAGGCAGCCCATCTCTGGAGACATTCAAAATCCACCCAGACATGTTCCTGTGTGACCTTCTTCAGGTGAACCTGNTGCTATACATTTATCTTGACCATCTGAACCCCAGGAAGTGTCCGGGTCTGCACATTTGCAAGTGCTTAGCCTATTGTCTGGTCTAGGGCATATGTGGGGGTTTGACCCTTCAGGACAAATATTCTTNTCAGGGGAGTTTGACTCAGTGATCCCCAGAGATCCCTTCCAACACCTACCATTCTGTGATTATGAATGGCTAAAGATTTTTCAGAAACAGTATTCGTTCAAAACTTTTGTTCAAACATATTTGAAAATATTCACAAAAACTCCAATAATAATAATTAGGGCATAAAGATATCTACTATTTACCACCATTTGTATTGCATACTACATTATACTTCTAGCTGCTAAGACATGAACATGACTGCATTTGTGTGAGAGATGTGTAGAGAATATTGTAATAAAACAGAATATTTTATATATTTTATAATTAGTATCTTGGGCGGGGGTATCTTCAAACACCATTGTAACTTATTTACAACATGTATTCACAGGTTCAATTATTCAGTTGTGGGGTTTACACTGCAGATATAAAGACAGTTAAATGATCTAAGCACAGATTTGACGTTTCCAATAGAGCAATTCAAATTGGACATCGAGGTTCTGTGATCTGCGTTTTTCCCACAAATGGGATTCCATGGCAGACTGGCCAGGTACTCATGACTTGCTCCTCTGTCTGGTATCTTCCCAGATGCTGTGGCTATAATTCGAGCAGTCCTTGGCTCAGAGAGGGTTAAGGGGCCTCTCTCTTGTCATGCCCAGTTCACAGTCTGGAGCTTGTCCTTGGCTCGGAGAAGGCTAGAGGGCTTCTCTCTTGTGTACTCCCTTGATGGGCTGCAGCCTCTTCTGGTATTCAATTCCTTTGGAGTTTTTCCCTTTCTGCCTTGGTCCAGGTGCAAGGCCTGGGTGAAGTTGTTAGTCTGCTAGAGCAGAGTCTTCGTCTGCTACTCAGGCAGTATTTGGCTCTTGTTGCTGTCTGGGTGAGGACAAAGCAAGTTGCCTGACTTCTTGGTTGGTTTAAATACTGTCCCAAGACAATTAATGCCCTTTGGTGACACAGGACCCTGATAAATGGACCTATAGGATATGTCATATCCAAACATGGCCAGTGGCACACACTGCTCACAGCTGTGTTACAAAGTTAATAACACGTGCTACATGTTCATCTGGACCCCAGGGAGTGTCCAGGAATGCACATTCATGGGTGCTTAGCCCATGTTAATCACATGCTATACATTTATCTTGACCATCTGAACCCCAGGAAGTGTCCGGGTCTGCACATTTGCAAGTGCTTAGCCTATTGTCTGGTCTAGGGCATATGTGGGGGTTTGACCCTTCAGGACAAATATTCTTGTTATATCCACCACATCCACTTTTAGGATATATAAAGGACTCCTTTTGCCATGGTGAGACAAATTAGATGATTGGTTTGTATTACAGCTTGTCAGAACATCTTACTTTCACGGCATTTGGAGGTTTTTTCCTTCATTATTTCATCAATAACTTAATGTCTGTAGAGTCTTCCAAGTCGTATTTGGTCTCTGGAAATTACATTTGGCATGTGTTCTTTTTTGTGAACTCTCATTATAATTCTACAGTTTGGTTCCTCAGGGCAAATTCTTGGCTGCTTCTTTTTGAAATACTTGAATTGCTCATAGTTTTCTTAATACTGAAACCTCACCATTTTGAAACTTCTTTTTTGAAGCATATGGATATTTTGCCCTTTTCTTGAGAAATTAAACTGAACAAACCATGTTCGACTTGTGAAATGAAGCAGACTGTATGGGATAAGTATATTTTGCTTCACTTAGAAAAATTATTTCGGATGTGGGCTCGGCCTTTTTGCTGCACTTTAGGTTGATCATAAGAAAAACCTTCCAACATCAAATTAGAAAACTAAGTTTCAAGAATAGTACTTTTGCTATTATTACTATATAATTAACAAAAAACCAAAACAAACCAAAAAAGTGACAAACATCAGTAGGTGAAGTTTATATAGGGATTTAGTCTCAGTTACACTGCTTTTGTTCAATCTCTTTTGTCAGCTGGATTCAGTCAAGTATGCTAAGGTTTTCTATTTTCTTTATTGCTGTCTCTTATTCTATAGGCATGCACTTTTATGGATATATGAACACTGTTTTGAGTATAATTTGATTTATATGCCCTGATCGCTTGGCCCTTAAAGTGAAATTATTACAAATAAAAGAATTCATCACACACACAAAAAAAAAAATAGCTTGAGGGCAAAATCATACATTCTGCAATGCTTTGTCTCTTTTTAAGACTGGAAGTGCAATTTTTTTTGTTCTCCGCATTTAGCACCTCAGAGTCTTTTTCAGAACCAGTGAGACAAACAATATCAAACTGTGATGAAATGGTTCAGTATTCGTTTAGTAACTGAGTGCAGAATTTATCATGAGATTGTAAGTTTATGATTCAATTCTTTATTGATGATGTATGCACTTGAAAAGATTATTCAATTTATTCATGAAAAAGTAGTCACTGTTGCAAAATTTACCCTAGTACTCTGTGTCAGTTCACAGAATCACAGAATCAATAAGGTTGGAAAAGACCTCAAGGATCATCAAAGCCCAACCTGTCACCCAAGATCTCATGACTACTAAACCATGTCACCAACTGCCATGTCCAGTCCCCTCTTGAACAAATCCAGAAATGGTGACTCCACCACCTCCCTGGGCAGCACATTCCAACATCTAACAACTCTCTACGTGAAGAACTTTCTCCTCACCTCGAGCCTAAACCTGCCCTGGCACAGCTTGAGACTGTGTCCTCTCGTTGATTGGGTGCAGATGCTCAGCGGCAGCTCCTGTGAGGAAAGGCCAAGGCTGCCCCATGCCAGGCACCCCTGGTTCCAGCCAGCTGCAACAGACTCACTGAAAGGCACAGCTGACCTCAGTAGTCAAGATGGTGACACCTCAAGAGGTTTAAGAAAAGGTAAACTGCTACAGAGGCAGCAAGAAAGGAGGATAAAAAATTGTGAGAAACCACCCTGTGAGCACCAACATCACTGAAGGAGGGGGAGGAGGTGCTTCAGGTACTGGAGCAGGGATTTACCTATAGTCTGTGGAGAAGTGAAGCAAGTTGTCCCCATGCAAGCCCATGGAAGACTGCAGAAGAGCAGATGGATGCTATCTGAAGGAATCTGCTGCCCATGATGAGACCATGAAGTATCAGGTTCCCATTTAACTTTCTCATCCCATTCTGCTGAGGAGGGAGAGTGTGAGAGCAGCTGGGTGTCTGGCAGGCAGCCAAGGTCAGCTCACTACATTTGATTTTTCTTTCATGATAAAACCCAGAAACATTGCAAAACAACGAGGTAGTTCAGGAAATACATTATTCCCTGTAGACATATCTANGCAGCACATTCCAACATCTAACAACTCTCTACGTGAAGAACTTTCTCCTCACCTCGAGCCTAAACCTGCCCTGGCACAGCTTGAGACTGTGTCCTCTCGTTGATTGGGTGCAGATGCTCAGCGGCAGCTCCTGTGAGGAAAGGCCAAGGCTGCCCCATGCCAGGCACCACTGGTTCCAGCCAGCTGCAACAGACTCACTGAAAGGCACAGCTGACCTCAGTAGTCAAGATGGTGACACCTCAAGAGGTTTAAGAAAAGGTAAACTGCTACAGAGGCAGCAAGAAAGGAGGATAAAAAATTGTGAGAAACCACCCTGTGAGCACCAACATCACTGAAGGAGGGGGAGGAGGTGCTTCAGGTACTGGAGCAGGGATTTACCTATAGTCTGTGGAGAAGTGAAGCAAGTTGTCCCCATGCAAGCCCATGGAAGACTGCAGAAGAGCAGATGGATGCTATCTGAAGGAATCTGCTGCCCATGATGAGACCATGAAGTATCAGGTTCCCATTTAACTTTCTCATCCCATTCTGCTGAGGAGGGAGAGTGTGAGAGCAGCTGGGTGTCTGGCAGGCAGCCAAGGTCAGCTCACTACATTTGATTTTTCTTTCATGATAAAACCCAGAAACATTGCAAAACAATGAGGTAGTTCAGGAAATACATTATTCCCTGTAGACATATCTAATTAACATGAACATGTGCTGCCACTTGCTCACTCCTACCCCACTCTGGTGGGATGGAGAGAAGAAATAACAACAGAAGGCTAGAGGGTCAAGAAAGTGAATGTCTGCTCCCAATTATGGTCATGGGCAATAAACCAGATTTCATCTGGGGAAACAAAATCCATTTAAACAGATTCACCACCAATTCACTAGTGGAATTTGAGCAGGACATTGTTTTGTTCATCATAAACACAACCAGCTCTTAAATAAACACAACTTCTTCCCACTCCTTTCATCTTCGGAGGCCCAGATCTGCTATATCCCCTTTTCCAGTGGTACAGGCAATGAGGGGTTGCATTCAGTCTTAGTTCATTCCATGTTGCTTCTGCTGATTCTTCCTCCTCAGGGAGAAAACTCACAGTCCTTTCCTGCTGCAACGTGATGTCCCTCCCAGGCGAGACAAATCCCCATGAAATTCTTGCAACACCATGTTTTTTTTTTTTGCTGTGAAGAATTTTTTTGCTGTGAGAATTGCTGTGAGGCTGCAATTCTCACAGTAATTCATTGCTCCAGAACAGGTCTCTCTGAGTCAGTCTCCTTCAGGATCAGTCTCCTGCCCCAGCACAGGATCCTCCAGACACTACAGATGGGATTAAACAATCTGCTTTTCTGAGAGGTGCAGGCCATCTCTTCACAGCCCTTCTGGGAATAGCTGCTCAACTGTGCTGAGTCATCCCCTTCTTCCTCACTGACCTGTGTTGTCTCTCCCACTAGTCCCATTAAGATACAAAAGAGAAGAGCTCCCAAAACAAAAAAAGAAGTTAACCAACAGATATTCCCTCTTTAATGCGTTATCCCAGAGGTGCTGATCGGCTCAGTCTGAGCCAGAGATTGGTCCAACTTGATGATGAGGGAACTTCTCAAAGTTTCTAGGAGGGGCCATGCTAGTAGCCCACTCCCCTGCCACTAATCTCCCCCCCACCAGTCACAAACCTAATAGAATCACTAAAGCCTAATACAAAAGCAATTGTTGTCAAAACTCACATTATTATTTGCTGTGGTCTTTACCAACAAGCCCAATTCTACTTCCGGTAAATTCAGTTTTTCAAATTCAGTGCTGTTACATCTTTTAATGAAAATGTTTCAAGAATTTAACATGTATCACAGTATCACAATATCACAGTGTATTAGAGGTTGGAAGGGAACTCAAGAAATCATCAGGTCCAAGTCCACTGATAAAGCAGTATCACTTAGGGTAGTCTGCACAAGAATGCATCCAGGTGGGTTTTGAAAGTCTCCAGAGAATGGGCATCCACAACCCCCCTGGGCAGCCTGTTCCAGTGCTCTGTCACCCTCAATCCTCATGTTTCTTCTCATGTTGAGATGAAATCTTCTATGTTCAAGTTTGAACCCATTGTTCCTTGTCTTATTACTGTGCACGACAGAAAAGAGACTGGCCCCGTCCACTTGACACCCACCCCTCACGTATTTACAGACATTGATGAGATCCCCTCTCAGTCTTCTCTTCTCAAGACTAAATAGACCCAGGGATCTCAGTCTCTCTTTATAGGGGAGATGCTCAAATTCCTTAATCATCCTTGTGGCTCTCCATTGAATTCTCTCTAGCAGTTCTCTGTCTTTCTTGACTGGGGAGCCAACGTGTGTTTTGTTATCTGTGTTTAAACAGGATACAGTTTAAACTGTGTTTCCTCAGTTGCACCTCCTACCTCAGCTGTGCCTTGTCTTCTTAGCACCTCCCTACCTCTCCATATTCTGTACTACCCACCATCTCCTTCTTCTCAGATACAATAAATGTTTCTCAAGGTAACATTCACTACAATTCTGCATTGTAGAAACAAAGAATCAGAATGCATGTAAAGAATGTTGTTTTCTCCTTTTCATAATTTCTTGGACTTTATCATCTCCATAGAAGACCTAGTCTTGCCAACACAAATCCAGCCTTGGCTGACAAGACTTTTGGCAACTATAATCTTCTAGTTACCACGACAGAACTAGCATTTCAGATAGTCTTTTCTGAAACAGTGTAATTCATGCAGTTACTTTCTGCTACTTAGAAAAGATAAATGAATTATAATAACTTTATCTGCTACCTGAACAGCCTGGAGAGCTGGGTCCAGGCAAACCTCGTGAATTTTAATAAGGACACATGCAAGGTCCTACATCTGGGGAGAAATAACAGGCACCAGTACAGATTAGGAGCTGCCCTGCTGGAAAGCAGCTCCACAGAGAAAGACCTTGGAGTGCTGGTGGACAGCAAGTTCTCCATGGAACAGCAATGTGCTCTTGTGGCCAAGAGAGCCAAAGGGATCCTGGGATGTATCAAGAGAGGTGTGACCAGCAGGTCGAGGGAAGTTCTACCTCTCTATTCTGCCCTGGTGAGACCACACCTGCAATCCTGTGTCC
>VXBD01006592.1:62050-78205 GCA_013399975.1 Indicator maculatus
GCAGGGGGGTTGGACCTGATGATCTCTTGAGTTCCCTTCCAACCTCTGATATACTGTGTGACTGTGATATCTCTCTTATCAACACAAGACAAAAAATAAAACATTTAAGTTTTATATATATATGCATGTGTGAATGATTTCTGGTATCAGTCCCTTTCTTTAGTTTCATGCTCACCCTTCTACTGCCACTGTAGTAAGTTTTACAGTAAAAGGTTTCTGTTTGAGAAGGATTTGTGTAAGATTTCCTTATCAATACTAGTCCTCTGCTAGGAGCACTACAATGCTGATTCTGGTAGTTTCTTCTTCCACGCTCCAGGATCTACCTCACTTCATTTTTATGTGTCTGCTAACATGCTCAGCACCTCGCTTCCTTCTCAGAGGTATTCAAGTCTATGATGTATCCAAATGCACTGTGTGTGGAGTGCTTTACATATGCTGGATGATTGTAAGAGTTTCGTGCTCTGTTACATCAAAAGGTTAATTCTGCCCAGATCCAAAGACTGTATTTCTTTGATCAACCATTGGCAAATTGTGTAGAGGTCTAGGGCCTCTAGTGTTGTACAGGGCCTGCATTTTCAAGGCCTTAGTTTTTGTCCCATACCGGCACTGCTCGTATTGTATTTTATTCTAGAGTATCAGCTCAGTTTATACCATTTAGGAAGAACTATAACTATCTGTTAGTTACTAAAAGCATATATATGATACAGTGATGAGTGTTACACCACACACTGATATAAAACAATAAAAGCTAAAATAAGCAGTTACAGCTTTCTTCAATCTTATATCCTTCTGAAACCTTAATAGAAATACTAGGATATGTTGGGTCAATAAAACTAAGGAATTTCTAAAAGTGAAAGGACCTGTTGCAATAAGAATTTCAAGAAGTATTTATATTAATATCCCTTATACTTCAAGGTTACTAAACTTCTTTAGTCCTCATAAGTGTTGTATACAGCCAATGTATATTTTAAAATACAGTAGGTTGTAAACACCACTTCTTTTTCCTTTTGTATTGATAACAAAGGTTTTTCATATATAAATAAACATTTAAATTACAACACTAATACATTTTTTCTGTATTCTCTTATATTGTGTACTTAATTTACTTTAGAGTGAAACAAATTGTGAAGTATCAGAACACAAAATAAATCTTCAGAATTTAATCTTATAATGGAATCTTGATTAAGCTTTCTTTTCAATATTTTTGTATTTTCCTGTAAAGTATTTCAGATAATGATATGTGCTCTCTGCATTCGGAAATAGATTTTCTTTAAACAGAAGGCTGCTGACCAACTCTTAAAACAAGTAACTAAGACTTCTGAACTAAATAACAAATAGAATCTTTTTCTGGAATTGCACATTTCTAAATAGATCTGTATATGACTGCAGTAGCATGCAGTAGCATCCTCAGATGCTTCTACAAAAATAAACTTTTCCTTCTTTTCTCATGGTGTGGTGGGTTGAAATTCCCCCCAACATAAAATTGCCAGACCAGCTCAACTGAAAGCAAATGAAGATATATTTACAAGCAAAACTGCAATCTGGAAATATGGAATGCAATGAATATGTGCAAAATATACAATATTTACATATATTTAAAATTTATAAACAGCACAAGGACCCCCGCTGGACAAAACTAGGGGGCTACCAACAGCTTCCCCCTCTCCACCGCCTTTCCTCTGTGCATGGGACAAGGGAAGAGCAGAGCTTGTTAGTACTTAGCCACAACAAAGAACCTCTGCCAAGGTCAACAAGATAGCAGAAGCACCAGTTACTATCTGTCAGAGTGAAGGAAGTGAAAAGAGAGAAAGTTAAGTTTACACAAACTAACTTTATATTAGATATCAGACCAATGGGATTATTCAGACCTTATCATTATTTTCCCTTTTACATCCAATGGTGATTTATTTACATTCTACTACTTTCTGTTCAGGATCTGTGGAAAATTTTCCTAGGTACAGCCTTAGCTGCCACACATGGATATAAACCAAAATTAGCCCAACAAATTATATTCCTCTCTTGAAGGCCAGGATTCTTGTCTAACCATGAATCAAAAAACAAATTATGCCAAACTGCTTAACTGTCAAAATATTCTTTTCTCTAACTTATTCCTCTGCTCATGTCAACCCTGATATACTGAGTCAATTTTTTTATTAGGCATTAGTGTGGTAGTTTTAGACTATGCCTTTAAAATTTTTCACAGATCTTGAGTAGAAAGTAGTAAAAATGTAAATAAATCACTATTGGATATAAAAAGGAAAATAATTATTATTCTAAAAAATCCCATTAGAGAGATATCTCCCATAAGATATCTCCCATATGGCTCCCAAAACAATCTGTGGAACTATTCTTCGCTCTCTTCTCGCTTCTTCACTCAGGGAGATACTAACTGGCTTTACTGACCTTGGCTGCATTGCTTTTATTTTGTCTAAGTCTAATATCTCTTCTTTCTCTCTCTTGTCCCTTTTGTACAAGGGAGTGAGGGGGAGACACAGAGGGAGAAGCTGTTGCATCTCCCCTGGTCCTTGACCAGGGGGGTCCTTGTGCTGTTTGTTAATTGTAACTATCTGTAAATACTGTATATTTGTACATATTCATTGCATTTCATTGTAGATTGTAGTTTTGCTTGTAAATACAGCTTTCATTTGCTTCCAAATTGAGCAGGTCTGGCAAAGTTAATGTGTGTGGGGGGGAATTTTCAACCCACCACATTACGTTAGAAAATTAAGTGATGAGAAATTGTGATCAAAACAGCATTCAGAAATTTCATCCTTAAAGCTATATTTATGTGCATAAATATATAACCTGCTTACTGTTTGATTTTGTGATTTTATACCTGAACTACTTCTAGTGGAAGAATAGGTGGAGCAGGGATAACAGGTTTTGAAATATCAAAACGCTCAATATGTGAGAGAACTAATGGAAGATCCTGCAGAAGCACACAATAAACACCAGACTACCAGTGTCAGCATTGTAGTACACCTAGTAAAAGGCTAGGGTTGTGGAGGAAACCTTATACCAATTCTTCTCAGATAGAAACCATCTATTGTAAAACCTACAGTTGGGGTAGTAGAAGGTTGAGCATGAAACTGAAGAAAGAGACTGTTATCAGAAATTAGTTTTTATATACGTGTATAACTTACATATTTATGAACTTATACACATTTTAAAGTGTCAAAATTATACATGAAAAAATTAAAACTGCTGTGGAGGACTGTTGAGACAATAGACAGTGATGCAGTGTTTGTGTTCCTCAAGAATGAGAGAAAGTGCAAATACTGTACAGAGTGAAGAGCACATGGAACTTGTTTGTTCTGGGGTAATGAATGATTCAGCTTAATTTTTCTTTTGTACCTACTTACAACAACATGAGAGGGTGACAGAACAAGATCCATTATTTATAAAATATTATCCCCCCCTCCCAGTTACACTTGTTTAGTTAACAGTATAGACTAAATCCCCGTACTGCACATAAAGGAATCTACAATAGCCCATTGATTCCTCTATTGGAGCATATTCCCTCAAACTTTGTGTATAGGTCAGTAGAATTAGCTGTTACTGAGGGAAACAATATATTGTCATAAATTCAAAACTTAATTTCATCATGATTTATGTAATTTCCTGAAAAGGCTCAACAAATACATCCTGTCTTGTAGTACAATGGGTACATCAAAACATGGGTGAGTGAATATATCTGATTCTAATAGAGTGCACTGCACTGTTTTTTTCCAATAAAAATAAAATGCTCTTAAAGCTAAGGTGGAGCCTCAGGGAAATTTATCTTTTCCCGGTGCATAAGGCCTATTTATTTGAAGCAATATTCTCCCATTTAGAACTGTGTGACCACTCCACCTCTGTGGTTTTGAAATGCTGTTATTGAGAGAAGGAAAAAAAAAAGTTTTCTTCTGATGTCAAGAAATTTAGCTCAAGGAGGAGTTGGTAAACGAAGTGCTGAACCGACAGATAGGTACACTGAAGTCCCTGATTAATGGAAAATCCACGTTACTACTTTTGTAAGTGACAAAATACATTTTTTTTCAGACTGTTTCTGCCTCTCTGCTTCTAACTTTGCCAGGCCAGTCTCTAGGGCTAAGTAAATTGTTCAGACATCGATTTCTGAGACTGCCAGAAACTGTACTTCATGAAAGAATTTTTTTTGTGAGCAAGTGTGTAGTTTCAAGGGATTTATTCGATTTCAAGAACACTGATTTGAAATCAAATTTTTTTTTTTTTAGGAGTTAGATACCATGTTACATATATATATAATGTGAAAAGTATATGATGTCATATACAACAATTTATATATATACACATATATATTTAGTACATGTCTGGGACTAAGCTACAGCAGTTACTCTATCATTTAAGGACCCTTCCCCAACCGAGAAGAGGGATCAAGAAAAAGGGAGAAGAGCCACAAATTAAAATTGAAACAAATTTAATGAAATAGTCAAACTGGCACCAATGTCAGTACAAAGTATATAAAGTTACGTTCAACACAGCCAAGGTGCAGCAATCACCAATCCACACAAGTAGAACCCAAAGAGGAAGCTCAACTCTCCTCACCAAACTTCCCCCTTTATATTGAGTGCAATGCTCGTGGTATGGGATACATCTGTGAACCAATTCAATTCAGCTGTTCTGGCTGACTCAGAACTGGAAATGGCTTGCAGCCCATGGCTGGCTTGGGATTCTGTCCCAGAAAAACTAGGACAACACATTACCATATATTTTATAGACATACTTTAAGACATGTTTGCTGTGTGATTTCTTTCCTTTTAACTTACATAGCCCAAATCCAAAGTCAGTGAAACTAAACAGTGTTTCTAGGAGGAGGGAGAATCCTGCAGGAATTTTAAGATGAATTGGCATAGATTCTAGGAGTATTTATTTCTTTCTACTAATTTTAAAGCAACAACACATCTATACATGATCAGTTAAGTCCCACCATAAATTTCTACCATATCGAACAAAATACTCTTCCATAATTTAGAGCATGTGTCCATATACAGGCACTTCTTTTCACTTTAAAAAGTACCAAGTATGTCATAGTTCATGCAATTTCACACATTGACTGAGAGTACAATATTTTATTGTTGTTCAAACTTAGAAAAAGATTTATTTGAACAGCATTTTCCCATACGTTGTTGAGAAATACTACTGATTTAAGTCATTTGTTATCTTCAGTTAGATCTTAAAATATAAGGCAATGCGGAATTGTGAAAAGCTCTGCAAGACTTGATACATATTAAAGGCTGCAGTGTACACTCTGTAGGCATGGGAATACACAATCCATTGATCTCATCGTGCAGTGGACCAAGGTATCTCTCTCACTCAAGTATTTTCTTTGGGGAGCCTACTCAGAGTTGGTAGTCAGTATTACATCTCTGGCAACAATTTTACTGCGTTATAAATAAACTGTCCTTTGAATCTTTAACCACATTTGAGATAATGAATAATCCAGGTAGACTATATCCACTGGTCTCCCTGCATCTACCCGTTCAGAATGCTATCAGATTTTTCAAGCATGAGCTCCTTTTGGTAAATCCATACTGACTACTCCTGGTAACCTTCTTTTCCATATGCCTAGAGATGACCTCCAGAATGAGCCACTCCATCATTTTTCCAGGGATGGAGATGAGGGCTCACTGGTTTATAGCTTCCTGAAACCTCTTTCTTGCCCTTTTTGGAGACTGGAATGACATTTGCTTTCATCCATTCCTCAGGCACCTCTCTTGTCTGCAAGGATTTTGCAAAAATGATGGAGAGTAGTAGAGCAACAACACTGGCCAGCTCCCTCAGCACTCTTAGGTGCATCTTATCAAGCCCAATGGACTTATGAATATTCAATTTGTGTAACTTATCCTTAACCCAGTCTTCATTGACTAGTGGTGAGTCTTCCCTCCACCAGGCTTTCTCTCTCTCATCCAGAGTCTGGAGTTCACAGGGGCTAGTCTTAGGAGTAAAGACTGAAGCAAAGAAAGCATTTAACAACTCAGTCTTCTCTGCATCCTCAGTTATCAGGGCTGCCTCCTTATTCAGCAGTAGGCCCACACTTTCCATATTCTTTCCTTTACTACTGATATATTTGAGGAATTCCTTGTTGTTGTCTTTTAAATTCTTTGCTAGTTTTACTTCTAAGAGGGCTTTAGCCTTCCTTGTTGCCTTTCTACATGCCCTGACACCTTCTCTATAGTTCTCCCAAGTGACAAGTCCTTTCTTCCATGAACTGTAAATCTATTTCTTCCATGAGATTTCTTTGGAAGCTCCTTGTTCATCCATGCAGGTCTCCTAGCACATCCACTTGATTTTTTACTCAAACAAATGCACCTATCTTGGGCTCAGAGGAAGTGGCATTTAAAAACTGACCAACTTTCTTGGGCTCTTTTACTCTCCAGAGTCTTAGCCCATGGAATTCCTGCAAGTAGTTATTTGAAGAGTACAAAGTTAGCCCTGCAGAGGTCCAGGGTTGTAAACCTACTTATTGCCCTGCTTCTACTCTGTATAATACTAAACTCCACTATGTCATGGTCACTGTCGCCAAGGCTGCTCCCAACCTTAACATCCGCAATCAGTCCTTCTCTATCAGTTAAGACAAGGTCCAACAGCGTGCCTCTCCTTGTTGGCTACTCCACTTCCTGTGTCAAGAAGTTACCACTGATATACTGCAAGTGTCTTTTGGACTGAATGTGCCCAGTTGTGTGGGCTTTCCAGCAAATATCAGGGTGATTGAAGTCACCATGAGTACCAAGGAGTGTGTTCTAGAGGCTACCTCCAGTTGACTGTAGAAGGCTTTATCAACATTTTCTTCTTGGTTTGGTGGTCTGTAGTAGACACCCACAACAGTTTTATCCCCCTTTCCCCTTTATCTCCCTTAATTCTTACCCACAAGCTTTCAGACTGTTCTATCTCCCCCCCGGAGAGAACTCAATACCTTTCGGTTGCTCTCACACATAGAGCAACACCACTACCTTGCATTTTTGGTCTGTCTTTTCTGAATAGTACATAGCTATCCATGACAATGTTCCAGTCATGG
Organism: Indicator maculatus; assembly: GCA_013399975.1. Classification (NCBI taxonomy): domain Eukaryota; kingdom Metazoa; phylum Chordata; class Aves; order Piciformes; family Indicatoridae; genus Indicator; species Indicator maculatus. The sequence goes on from VXBD01006592.1 coordinate 69,087, forward strand.
GAGATACCCCATCATGTTTCACTGATTACAATTGTACCATATTCATGCAACCTAATGCAGATCTCCAACTCTTCCTGCTTGTTCGCCACACTGTGCATTGGTATATAAGCATTTCAGAAAGGGATTTAAACCATTAGTTTTCACTTTTGCTATCTGTCCATTCTCAGTCACTTCTGTGGTTACTAAGCTACCAGGGAGCCCTGTGTTTTTATTGTCGTTTATACCACCATTATCCACATCAAGTGGGACACCAGATTGAAACCTGTCTTTAGTCTCTTCTCCAGTGAGCCTGGTTTTATCCCCTTCCCCCTCTGAGTCTAGTTAAAGCCCTTTCAATTAGCCCACAGCTAACTCCTGTGCAAGGATTCTCTTCCCCCTTTGAGAAAGGTGTACTCCATCTGCTGCCAGCAGACCAGATACCACATAAACTTCCCTATAATCAAAGAACCCAAAATTCTAGTGGTGGCACCAGTCTCTGAGCCACATGTTAATCAGGTGTGTTTTCCACCCTCTTTCAGTGTGTCCTTACTATGTGAGGGATTGATGAAAACACCACCTGTGTACCTGAGCCTTCAGCTAGTCCCCAATACCTTGAAGTCCTTCTTAATTGCTTTTGGGCTTCTCTCTGCAACCTTATCATTACCAACCTGGATAACTAACAAAGGGTAATAATCAGAGGGCTGCACCAGAGCAGTGAGCTTCCTTTTTTACATCTCTAACCCAAAATCCAGGGAGGCAGATTTCCCTGTGGGATGTGTCTGGTCTGCAAATGGACCCCTCTGTTCCCCTCAGAAGAGAGTCACCTACTACAATTACCCTGATTTTCTTCCTCGTTGAAGGAGTCTTAAGATGTGGGGGTGAGTCAGTAGCTCTGGGTAACTCACTGGATGGATCCATTTTCATTCCTCTCTTCCTCCATAATCTCATACCAGTTATGCAAATGTATCTGGGGGTGTGTGTGAGGAGGTGGTGTAGGAAGGGAAGGGGAATGCCTGCGACACGGAGAAGGAACCTTCTTCCACTTTCCCTCATCTTCTTTTTTGTTATTGATAGTCTGATGTCAGGGGACTCTCTTTTGCTTCATGTATCTCCCTCTTCATGTACCTGCCTCAGTGATGGTACAGGGGCCCCTCGTTCCTGGGTGCTATGCAGCACATGCTCTCATTTCCATTGCAGTCAGGGCAGAGCCTGGGTCCACCAGTCTATCTCCATTTCAGCCTCCCTGATGCTCCTAAGCCTTTCAGCTTCATTGTGCAGCTTTTCAACTTCACCTTGCAGCTGTGCCATTCCACTGAGCAGATTATCTACCTGCTCACATTGCACACAACCCCCTGCTATCAGGGACAGGCTGTAGCATTCCCCACAGCCTGTGACCTGCACAATCATATCCTTCTCTGGGAGTTCTGTTTGGGATCTCGCCTCCATATGGTATGGCATCCGGAGCATGGTCTTCTTCTGCTGGGTGGAAACCACTGTACTTCAACTGAGACAGTGATCTTTTTTTTTTTTTCACTTAATTTTTCTCAGCAACCAGTCTGACTACTGCTGATGTTTTTGTCAGGCTACCGTTGAGACTGCTGTACTCTGCAGCCCGACCTGACGTGTGCTGATAGTTGTGTTGTGGTGAGATAGTCAGCTGCTTTGACATTCAAGGTCTGAGCCAATGAAAGGTTGATTTTTAATTTTTTTTCTTTTTACTACTTATCATGTTTCCTGTTTCCTGTTTCAAGTACATGTTTTTATTCTACTAGGCAGAGTATTGTTACAGTAGTTCCCTGTGAAACGTGAGTCAGACAGCAGCCATTGATCACATAATTTATTTTCTATCTGATGGATATTATATTGGGGGAAAAACATAAACAAGAAGTCCATACAAAGAAGAATTTTTTTAATTGCTTTTTTCCTTCAGTATCTTTTTCTCACTCTATATTTTATTTGATGAGAACTTTAAAGTTACTCAGATCAATGTAGTGCCTCAAGAATGCTGATAGTTTCAAAACATAGTGTTTGCTAACTGTAGAGATGCTTCTTTACCAACATATCATGAGTAGCTCAAGAATGGTTTGCTTAGCTTTTAATGATTTTATTTTCCTTGCTTGAATGAAGATCCTGAGTGTTTGTAATGCACTAAACATAAAGAAATATAAAAGCAATATAAAAAGAAATTAAAACAAAATTATTTGAGGGCAAAAAATACTTTGATATAACTGGATCTTTGCAATACAGAAAAGTCTCAATGAACATAATGATAGAAACTCAAATTAAACATAAAACGCAAATTTATTTTGAGAATAAAACATGGAAAGCCCTAGTGTAGTCATACTTCAAAATTATTATTAGATTACTTCAGAAGATGTCAGTTTATCCTGGTAGTCAGCTGTATTATGCCATATAATAGCTAAAGGTTCCGGTTTGTATGGTGTACACAAAAGCTACTCTATGCACAATATTCCCCCCTCCTTTTTTTTAATATTTATCTACTTGCTATTTGATTAAAATTCCAGAATGTGGAAAAATAAGTGACCTTAAGTAAAGAGTAGCAGACCAACAACAACAAAACTGTGCCACAAAATATGCAGTGTTTCGGCAGTGTAGACATTATTTGAACAGTTTGTACATGAAAACAGCAGAAAACAGCTACCACAAGGATTAGTTAACAAAAACCAAACATGGTGCATATATGTGTGCATAGGTAGTAAGGCTTTAAGAACAATTTTTTTTTTTTAATTATACATCCTCAAATAGAATATCTCAGGATATCATGGAATCATAGAATTGTTTTGGTTGAAAAAAATCATCAAGTCCAACCATCAATCTAGCACCACTGCGACTATTAAACCACATCCTGATGTGCCATGTCCACGTTTCCTGAACACCTCCAGGGACAGTGACTCCACCACCTCCCTGCACAACCTATTCCAATGCCTGACAACTCTTTCCTTTGAAAAAAAAAAAAAAGCTAATATCCAATCTAAACCTCCCCTGGCACAATTTCAGGCCATTTCCTCTGACCTGATACTAGTGAAAAGAGCCTGACCCTCATCCCATAACAATCTCCTTTCAGATAGTCATAGAGAACAATGAGTTCTTCTCTCAGCCTCTTCTTCTGCAGGCTAAACAATCCCAGTTCCTTCAGCCATTCCTCATGAGACTTGTTCTCTACCTTCACCACCTTTTTTGCCTTTCTCTGGACATGCTGCAGTAGCTCAACGTTTTTCTTGTAGTGAGGTGCCCAAAACTGTATTTGAGATGCAGGTACAACTAAGAGGATTCAACATTACTACGTTATTAGTTATTACATATGTGGAAGTCTAAAGTAATTAAAATTCTTGCTTAGAAATGAAAATTCAAACACAGTGTGTGACAGTAATATAAAAATGTATGTTGCTGAACTCCTGCTTACCTAAGATTTACCTAATATCATAATTTAAATGAAAAAAGCAAGTTAAAAGGAAAAAATATTTAAACCAAGGGAAACTCTTATTCAACAATTTTTTTTTTTTGCCACTCAACAAAGTTTAACTACCTACATTTCATAAACTCCAAATATTGTGGGTACAAGCATTAGCAGAAATAGAAAAAAAAATGGGTGTATATTAATATGGATAAGCATTTTTTACGGAGTCCTACTAAATTGACAAAAAAAATCGTTCAGTTCTTAAGTCATCTTTTTCCTCCTAAAGGCTGAGAAATTCCCATCATAGACAAATCCGACAAGGTATTTTAAAACATATTAATATTTAATAATATGACTGTTCCTTCTCAAAAATTATGACTGAGCTAGCCAGTAAATAAATGACTGATGCTCTCTATTAAACCCTATTCCTTTCCAAAAGGGAAGAGAAAGGAAATAAGGGAGACAGAATCACAGAATCAACTAGGTTGGAAAAGACCTCAAAGATCATCAAATCCAACCTACTACCTAATGCCTAACACCTCATGACAACTAAACCGTGGCTCCAATACCACACCCAATCTTTTCTTGAACACCTCCAGGGATGGTGTCTCCACCACCTGCCTGGGCAACCCATTCCACTGACCAATTACTCTTTCTGTGAAGAACTTTCTCTTCACCTTGAGCCTAAATTTTCCCTGACACAGCTTGAGACTATGTCCTCTTGTTCTGCCACTGATAGCCTGGGAGAAGAGACCAACCCCGACCTGTCTACAAAGTTTTCCTTGGATACCATCCGCTGAAGAAAAGATTTGACCCCTGTGATCCCTCAACTTTATACTGAATGTGACATATATAGAGTGAAATACCTTCCTGGTCACTTTAGCGTCTCTTATCCTGTCTGCTCCTCCGCACAGGTGTGGCCTCTTGCTTTGTGGCACCTCAATGTATTACTCAAGATTTAGCAGTGTGAGTGATTTCTATAGGACCAAGAATAAGCAAGAGCCTTTCGGCATACCAATACTTAATAGCAACTGTAAACACTAAAGCAGATGCTGTCCAAAAAAAACCATGCCATTAACTTCAGAAAGTGCAATTCCTTAGAAAAGGCTGAAATGAAAAGTAAAATCACTGACTAGAATTAAGTGCTGTTCTAGCTCCAACCAGAATACTTCTGTAAACATTGTAAACATTTGTTTTCCTTTTCAATTAACAGAAATTTTCCTGTGCACTTCAAGAAAAGGGAGATTAAGCACATAAATATTTCCTAGATATTTTGATAGTAGTGTTTCTTAATAGTGATTTTCATTGTCAAGTTAAAGGACGATACGAACAAACCTGGAGAAGGTCTAATCTGTCATATTAGTCTGTAGAGTCTTATTCAGCCTGAGTAAAAATGCTATGTTGCATGAATTCACAAGTACTTAGAAAAATTATTACTTTATTCTTAAATAAAAGGACCAGTATATACTCTGATGATAAGACATAAGAATGTATGCCCAACTAACTTTATAGATTTTTATCAAAATATTTTGAATGCACATGTGCTAGAAATCAACTTTGGCATTAGAAAACAGTCCCATAATGTGATTTTTGAATGTCTTATTACATATTAGAAATCATGCTTACATATTAGAAATCATGTCTTCTATTACTAAGTATCCTGCCATTTGGAAAGCAGGGACAATATCTATTAAACTTGGAAATAATAATTGTGAAATCAACAGAATTTTCAAACTAAATTGTAAAGTCATTATTTCGATCTGAAGGTTGGAAAGGAGACACAGTCCTGTTTTGAACATTTCTGTGAGTGAAATTAAGACACAAACAAGGTCATGTATCAAGACAAGATTATTTATTAGTAAGAGAGAGAATGGAGCAAACAAAACAAAGAAAGAAAAAATGGGAGAGAGAGAGAGAATGGAGAAAGACGGAGCAGGAGAGGTGAAGAGAGTTAATTACCACCCCAGGTTTCTTTTCTTTCTTTGTCATGGAGGAGGAGACGGACATCCAAAGAGGGTGTTACTGATGCCCCTTCATAATCCTTGTGATGTCTTGGTTGCTGTTGCTCCAGCTTGTAATGTTTGCAGTGATGTTTTTTTCTGTGCTCAAGCAGGCATAATTCAAGGGATTTTATACTGTTCAGTTATCATATCTCAACCAGGCTCATGTCAACAATGCATAAGTGGATTTCCACAGGGTCTTCCACATGTCTGCAGGGATCAGCGCTGAGTAGCCTCTGCCCCTCTGCCTCCCACTGTTCACCACACTCATTGGGCAGCTGCTGTCTTGGTGGGCAGAGATGACACATCAGGTGGGTCATGCAGGATGGTCTTTGTTGAGACATTCCTCAGTTCTTAGCGTAGTCATCACATCCCCAGGTAATTTACACGTTCAAGAGAGAATTCTCTCAGCCGTACAAAAGCCTGCATCAAGCAGACACTCCATTGTTTTAAAAGTGAATTGGTTTTTCATCAGCTATTAGGGTATAAAACTTACATTAGAAAATCTAAATTTCAATGTATGTATTCTATTATATATACTATACTGATACCTCATAAAAGCATGAGTCGTTAATAATAACATTGGAATGTTGATTGCTTTGTAATTGAAGACTGTTAGACATTATTTTAATTTAAAAAAATATCATTTTGTGTAGTTTACATGAAAGAAACCCATGAAAACACTGGACTGTTGTCTGTTGATATAATTTGGAACTTCCCTTGAACCAAGATTAGTATCTACATTTTTAATTACAATAAAAATATTTTGTATTTAATTTCATTTAGTTTTTCTCCAAATGCCTTTTTTTTTTTTAATGTATTTTATCCTCTTAACGCTTTTAAGAGTAGGTAATAGGTAGGTAACCATTCTAAATGACTATGAAGGGAGTTTGCATCAGTTCACAAACTCAGTCAAAAAGTGTTTCTTTAGTGGATATTCTTTTAATCTTCTTCTGTGGCTTTGGGTAGGAACACTACTATTCTTTCCAAACATAATTTACCTGATTTTATTTTTGTAAGTCATAGTGCATCGCTTAGGTATCATCTTCTGATATTTTCTTTGAGAAACATTCTATAATCACCAAAAATTAATACTATTACTTCCTAGAGGGAAAAGCAGAATACAGAAGTTACCATGCATTATGTCTCAGCTGAGCAAAGACATTAATCAGTGTCTTGTGCAACTAGAAGCTAGGTTTCAAATGCATCAATTTAAACAGTCTAAATAGCTCTATTGTTTTTATGTTTTATATTATACTGCTAGATTTTTTGTGTGCAAAACATTGACCGAGTCAGATGTTCTATAGTGATTTATATCAGTTTCTTAACTAACACAAATGCTTTTCAACTAAGTATTCAGTGCCTGAGTTGTGGGAGTTTCTGATGCAATCTGCTTCTAACTCATTTATGTTTTCTTTTTTCTTTTGAAAGAAAAACACTTTATAAATAACAGACAAAGTATCTGTACAGATTTCCACCAGATCTTTTGAGGAAAAAAAAATCAAGTAAAACATGACCAATGAAAGGGAAATAGGAATAAATACCTGAATCAGATTATAGGTAGTATCATTCACAGATATCAAATTTGTTACCGTGTGACTTGAATGCATTGCATACTTAAAAATACTTTACTAAAGATTGTTGGAAGTCAACACATCTGGTAAACTTGTGAATGCTTTAACCTGATAAAAACCAGTGCAATTTTTTTCCATGCTGCATATTCCAATTTTTATGGTGAAGCTTTCTTTGCTATGAATAAAGCATTTGCCACTTTCTTTGCTATGAATAAAGCATTTGTCACTTCACTCGCAAGCAGTTAACTTCTGTTATGATTTCTCAGGGAAACAAACAAACAAACATAAGAAAAAACACCCAAACAAATAAAAAAAAAAGGGCAGCTACATGGAATGTACGTACATATGTAAAGAAATCATTTTTACTGCTATTTTTAATCACAATAAGCAATGGCAGGAAAATTAGGACAACTGCATCAAGACAGGACCAGAAAAGCTTCTTTTGCTGTAAAAGCTATGAATTGGTCATTACAGCTTAGTAAGTGTCATGCACTGAGTTGAATCTGCTGCTGTTATTCACACCATGCTGCAGTCATGCCAGCTTCAAAAATGAAAGTGCTAGCTGGAACACAGTGTTATGGGGCTTGAAGTTCAGATTGCAACATGGGAGGCTTCCTATTCCAGTTGCTTCTTCTGGTTTCTGGCTTCTTGGATCTGACTGTTTTCTGCAGGAATGGTGGCGAGATGTGTGGGAGTGGGGTAGCCCACTGGTTTTGGTATTCTGTTTTATGCTGGTTTTGGGTGGTTTTGTTTCTTTGTTTTTATCCCTTGTATTTCACTGTGCTTCTGCAAATACTCTAAGCTAAGGTAATCATGCATTATATTATTCAATTAGTTAGATTATTAACTAAGGTAATTGTGCATTATGATATCTCACATTTTATTAAACTCTTATCTCCTTATCTCACCCCTGAGTTTTGTGTGTTACCATTCCTCTAACTTTTGCATTGGGGGAATAGGCAGGTTGTGCAAAACCATTAAAGACATAACATAGAGCCCCATACATGGTAGGAAACATTTGCTAAGCAATGAATTATATATAACTCCTTACAGTAAAAGGAAAACAGTAAAAAGAAGGTTGTTAATATTTGTTTTGATGTATATTTTGGAGAAAGGAGAAACCCTTGATGGTTTGCAGTTATTTTAATAAAGAGCATCCTTCCCCCTCTCCCTTACTCATTCTCTTTATTTATTCAAATGATCCCATATTTGGGTAATGGAATCTCAGTTCCTCCCTCTGTTTTGACATACAGTAGGAATTGGAAGCAAACAAAAAACTATAAATCAACAAGCTAAAAATGTTATACTGAAAAACACCAAGAAATCACACAGTCACTGGTTATATATACATTGATACAATAGAAGTAGTATGGTTCTATGTGTATATTATATCAAATACTACCAAAACATTTAGGTACTGATGCCTACAGCACTAACCTTTTGCTCTTCTGTGCAGCAACTTTGTGTTATTCTATAATGATCACCCCACTGTGTGTTGTATTTGTCATCCCTTCTCAGCTGCATCCCTCCCTTGTCATTTACACCCAGACTGATCGTGAGATCAGAACATCCTATTTTGGAACTGAAATAAAAATTTACTCCTTCATTCTCATTTCGTGTATGCCCTGTCTCTTCCTGCTTAGTCTTTCTCTGCCCTTTCAGCAAAATACTGCATACAGGGAGTGATGCTGTATGAATCAGGAGAGCGGGAGAGGAGCCTTTTACATGTGTGAAAAGCAAGTGAGAAGAGGTTCAGTGACAGATCACAGGATCTCAAACACACTGTGGCAGGAGGCAAAGGAGTTTTGTCAGCAGCTACTACATCACCTCCTGTGAAGTACTGGGGAGAGGTTCTCAGTTCTCTGGCAATTTCAGGGCTGATGATAGGAGGCATTACTAAAGGACCATGAAAGACTTTTGTATTCTTTTAATGCCTCCCAAGTTCACCATATCATATCCTCCAAACACTCTTCAGTTTCCATCAGGATTTTTGTTATCTGTATTTTCACAGATTTAAATGTTAGTCACCATATATATTAATCACTTACCCCACATACTCATTACAATAATTTTCATCACATTACAGATGTGAAAAACACAAGATTTTTGGGAAAGGAAGGGAAGGGAGGGGAAGGGAAGGGAAGGGAA